>JBBPCY010083392.1:0-24933 GCA_037974405.1 Brachyalestes nurse
ATGGCACATCTGGCCAACGAGTGATGTAGATGTTGTCACATGACTGCATTTTGGTTCGTTTCAACTGGTTCGGACCAGAGCAATCAGTGTGGTGTTAAAAAGGACCCAAAACGGCAGAAAAATGCTTCAATGTGTCATTTGTTGCCCTTGGTCCGGACAAAATGAACCGAACCACAGATGTGAAAGCACCCTGAGTTTCCTTTCTGTCGGTCCACTTTTTGGACCACTTCTAGAGTTTGGTTCCTTTAAAGAGGACTATATGTGAAAACACCCTAAAGCAGAAGTGTTGAACTTGGTTCTGCATCTTCTAAATCACAAATTTCTTATTAATTAGCTGATTAGATGAATTAGGTGAAATTTATCAGGTAGAACACTAAACTCAGAAACTCTAGCCTGGTTCAAAAACGTTGCTTACCTTTTCTGTGCCTCTTTTTTTGTCCCTGGAACGATTCAGTTTTGCCTGTCGATCCACCAGTATCTTTTGCCAGTACCTTTGCTCATGGTCACCTGTAAGGAATTTTAAATGTACACTGACTTTTCTTTAATTGACTTTTGCTTTACCACATTTCCCTTTATCTCTGTTGCAATATCTGTAGCAAAACGGTATAAAACCTGAAATGGGTTTAACTTGAATTATCAGTTCACACGAACAATGTAACCATTAATTTAATATCCTAACCAGTCAGAATCTCCAGGTTCCAGTTGTGTTTTTTGTGCAGTTCAGAGCGAGCTGCAAGGACTGCTGTTGCATCCTCAGGTGTATTAAAACGGATGTAACCCTCAGCATCTCCCTCTAGGATATCCACATACTTTACAGCAGATATGTCAGACAGGGTGTCCTACAAGGTGAAGAGAACTTAATTTAATTCACCAGTCATCAGATCACTCATGGCATTTTTTTTGCATCTAAAAATGTACATAATACAACCAATCGATACAAATGCTGTACCTTGACACACTTTTTGTTCGGCAAAGGTTGGCTGTTGGTGATTTTCACAATGACTCCGCTCTCAAACTGAGGGCCGCTTTTAAGTTTATTCGGATCCCCTTTAAAATAAAGTTTGTAAAAAAAATTAAAAAGTTAATACTTTAATCAAAGGATTAATAAAAAATAAACTCAAACTTCAGAATCCTCATTAATGTGGTAGATAAAGTGCTACTACTATGACAAAAAGGAAACCTATTCAACAATTCAAAGAATTCTCATTAATCTGTGGGGACTCACCGGCTTCCTTGTTGTTTTCAGTAGCTGGCTTGTCACATTTCTCAGTTTTTTGACTGATGTCATTTATGTTTTTCTTCAGAGTTCGCATGCACTGCTTCTGCAGAGCTAGGTACTCCTGCTTCATGTCCAACCATTCTTTCCTTTGGTAAGAATATGAAAGAAAAGATTGAGAAAGATTGTGATATATCCTCTACATTATAATCACTACCTTTCTGAAAATCATATACATATTATAACATACACACACACACACACCATAGGTTTGCAAAATAATTTAATGAACTAAACAACTGGGTCCATATTCTACATCGATTTTAGGACCATTATAGAAACTTATTTCTTAGAGGTTTTCCATTAAATGGGTCCTTTAACTTGTTTAAAGTTAAAAAGCATAAAACCACAAAGCTATAGTACTAAACTATCTTATTAGACTAACTATACCTTTCATATACGTTTGTTACTGCATTTGCTAAAGTGAGACCACTTTCTCACACATATTCCCATGAAAGGACTTGTCATTCTTACTTTGAGAGCACTCTGAGTGGAATGACCTCTTCCTCAATTTTTAGTCTCTCCTTGTGCTTCTTCTTTCTCTTCCTCTTGGCCTTCAACAAGGAGTCATCTTTCTCTTCTTTCTGTCCATCTTCCTCTTCTTTCTGTCCATCTTCCTCTTGTTTCTTTTTATGGTTCTTAGATGAGGTCTCTGAAACAATATTAACCACCAACATCATGTACACGCCTTTACAGCTACTGCTTTTGCCAGCCAGGATTGCCTGCACTTTTTTCAGGCCATTATTGTTTTGTAATAAAAATAAATAAATAAAAACAGTCATAGCATTATTGCCCGGACACACATAGGAGTATCAAGTTCAGCAAAGCAATTCTAACTAAACTGATCTAAACTTTTCAGCATACATTATTTGATCGTGAATTTTATCAGAAAGTGTTTTCTGAGTGTGGGTTACGTCCACCAGTTCATGTAGAAGATTTCTTACCCTCCACATCACCAGGCTCCTCATCCAATTTCCTCATTTTGGCTGGCAGTTCCGCTTGGCCTTCTACCCCAGACACCTCCGAGCTGTGCGACCGTCGTCTTTTCTTCTCTGCCCTCTTGCTGCTTTTCTCAGCGGCACTCTCCATCTCAGCGCCCTCTGAAGACTGTTTTCTTTTCTTACGGGTCGCCTCAGTAGCACGTTCTTTGTCCGTCACATTCTCGGTCGCCATTTCTTCAACTGAATCATCTTTCAGTTCGCTGCGAACTTTCTTTTTCTTTTTCTTCTTTTTCTTTCCATCCTCCTCTTCATCTAAAAAGGAATGAATTAGTGCCAGTTTTCAAAAAAAAATTCTCATATTCAAACACATTCATACTCAGTTATTCCTTAATCACATCTACACCTAATGTATACTGACTCAAAACAAATGTTTTTTGCTAATTTCAACCAAACTTTATACCCATATGAACACCCACATCCTTACATACAAAGTATTGCATTTAAATCGTCATGCGTTTTGTTGAGATGTACGAAATTCAAGTGCAGAGGTACAATGACAGCAATAACCTAAGGACTAATTAAGACGGATTCATTAACAGAATGCCCCCAAGTACTCCCATCTCTATGAGGCACACTGTCTTTATTTTAGTGTCGCAAGATCACAGTCACAGTGCATTGTTACACCCATACAGCTCATATAAATACCAGCTTTTTAACATTGGAGCTTACTACGGTAATATGCAAATTATAAAACAAACCAGAAAATATTTAAGACCTTTGATTTATCTTACAGCATGTCATGTGTTTTTATGTTCTTTACTTCTGATGTTCTTTACTTCTAATTTTCACACAGATGTACATATCCTGCATGCATCTAGGTGTAGAAGTTGTTCATCTTTGCATGAGAGTAAAGAAGTTAAATCAGCATCTATGGTAAACAAGGCCAATTCAATTGCAGCCCAGTGAAAACCACAACAAGCAATCTGTAAATTAAATGAATAAAAAGTGCACTTAAAATAAATAGAAATATATGAAAAAATATACAGAAAACATAGTGTATTCATTGCATTTTTTAATGAATTTTTTATTATTCTACTGCGCTCCACACACATAATGACACTATGCCTGTACAAGAGCTGTGGGAACTTTAAAAGCTCCACCAGATGGACTGAAAAAAAGGAAACAATAAGTCTTACTAAAGGTTTGTGTTCTGTAAGGGAACATACCTTGTGTGGCATCCTGGATTACATTGAATGGGATAGGTTTTCTCCCTTTAGTCTTCGGGAACATGCCTGCCTTCCTTGGAGCGTCCTCTGGGGGGTTATTTAACATCTGTGAAATGTCAGACATCCACTGTATTAATGATACAAAGGGTGACCGGTCTCTCCATTTAGGGTGCAAATCTGTGTTATTATTT
Source organism: Brachyalestes nurse (assembly GCA_037974405.1). Taxonomy (NCBI): domain Eukaryota; kingdom Metazoa; phylum Chordata; class Actinopteri; order Characiformes; family Alestidae; genus Brachyalestes; species Brachyalestes nurse. Next base: position 3,635 of record JBBPCY010083392.1, read on the forward strand.
TATTACATAACTAATTACTGGCATCCATTCTAAACAGAGGTATATTCAGACTATTGTTTTTTGTACGTCTGTGACAGTAGTCCATTGTTTTCTATTAAACAAGTATTGGCATTCACATTACATGGTTCTAGGAAACTTTACTAAACTTAGGACAGGACATAATAATAGGGATAGTTGAGTATTTGTTCTTATAAGAATAGTTTTCAGTAATTGGTGTCGAATTTATTTATAATTTGGAAGCGTATATTGTTAATATACGCTTAGAAATTCTAGAAATTAGAAATTCTTAGAAATTCTAGAATACTTGTTGATTCCTGACCATTTTCAGAGCTAAACGAAGCAACACCCTCTACTACGATCTAGCAGGGACTTTACCTTGCTATTAAAATGCAAAAAAAGTTTAAACTTTTATTTTTTTGTTTATTCAGCTGGTAGAGGATTTGAACTGATCATTCATTTTGTCAGTTATTCAGCTGGTAGAGGATTTGAACTTGGATCGCCAAGTCAGCAATGGAATACAAACTCTGTGGCACTGCTTACTAACAATTCCATTAAAGGTTCATGACAAGGAATCGAACATCTATCTTTTATAGCACAGCTCAAAAATCTTTTTGGAGTTTTTATTTTACAAAGTGTGTTCTTAAGCGGTGTGCGATCGTGTAACATTACAGTGGTGCTTAAGGCTTTCGCTTCAAGGTGATATTTTGAGCACAATGGAATCTGCAATTGTTTAACTTATCCTTTGTCAGCATTGCTAAAATGTTTCTTACAAGTGATTTTAACTGCTATAAACTGAATCTAGTATAGGTTACTGCTATTAACTGATACCAACAGGACCTAAATATCACATAGAGCTCAGCCAAAGAGGAAAATTATTCTTCTCCATCAACATTTTAAGATTTCTTAACAATACTACATCATGTTAACTGTGTAAATTTATGAGAAGTATCTGCAGAAATAAACCAATACCTATGTTTACTATTAAACACATGATACAAAATAGACCATTTAAAATAGAACTGGATACCTCAATGGCTTTCTGTGCCTGTGCTTCGGTCTCAAACTCCACAAAAGCAAATCCCTTTGGCACCCCTGATGTCTTGTATCTGGGTAGACTAACGTACACTACATTTCCACACTTGTTAAACACTCGCTCTATCCAAACATGGCTCACGTTGTAGGGTAGGAGTTCCTGCAGAAAGAGAGAGAGAGAGAGACACAGAGAGAGAGAGACAGACAGACAGAGAGACAGACAGACAGACAGAGAGACAGACAGACAGACAGAGAGAAAAAACAATTTAGAGCTTTTTCTAATCTTAAAGCTCAATAAACCAAAATTACATAAAGTTTCCAGAAAGACATTCACCACATATACTGTCCTGTTATCCACATCTTTTGGACCCTCCCCAAGTGGATTCTTTCGCCTTATTTGAGTTCCTTCAAGATTTACCTAAAAAGAATAAATAGCAATTATCAACACAGACAAGATAGGCGTTTTCAGTCCTTAATAATAAAATGCAACTTACCTCTACTACTCCTGAATTCTTGAGGGCCCTGGCTATCAATTTGATATCTGTGGTCAATTTCTTCATCCGATTGAATGTTGTTAGGAGAGATATATCAACATCTATAAAGAAAGAGGAAAATGTAAAGAAAAGTGGCCTCTTATAGTCATGCATGAACACAGCACAGCACAGCACAGTGTGAACAACGTGAAATTCTTTCTCCGTATTTAACCCATTCAGCAAGTGAAAAACCAGGCAGTCAGCGACACAGCACCCGGGGAGCAGTATGTGGGGATGGTACCTTGCTCAAGGGTACCTCAGTGGTGCCAGGCCACCAGCTGCCCCATTTAGGTCCAATTAGTGACACTAAACACAAAACCTGAAGGAGCACTCCCTATATTTTGTATCAAAAAATGCAAGTCAATCAAAAGTTCAAGGAAATCTTTACGTACAACCATCTCTTGACTGCATAATGACAGTGTTCAGATATCTGTCCTTGTGGAGGTTCACATCATCAAACCAGAACTCCACTTGTTTCTTCACATCTGCCAACAGCTGTTTCACCCGGGACCTCTTCTTTTTCTCATTTTCTTGCTTCTTCTCAATCAGCCCTTTGGTGGACAGGCTGCCACCCGTCAATGTACTTTTGCTGTCGGCCATACCTGTAATTTGATTCGAAAGGGACACAAGATAAAGTCTAATCAATTTACCAGGTACACTATATGTCTAAATACTTGTGGACTTTAACTCATTCAAGGTTTCTTAGAAAAATTCATGGAATTACTAAGAAGTTTGCTCCTTATCCCCACAGTAATAGGCTCTAGTGTTCCGGGTCGGCTATATACAAGATGATTTTGTGAGGATTTGACTGCATTCAGCCACAAGAGCATTAAGTGCAAAGTAAAGTAAGTGTGAAGTGTCTATTTGTCATATGTGAACACAGCACACAGTGTGAACAGCACAAAATTCTTCTCTGGATTAAACCTATTCACAAAGTGAAGCAGCGGGCAGTCAGTGACGCAGCGCCCGGGGAGCAGTGTGTGCGCATGGTACCTTGCTCAAGGATACCTCAGTGGTTCCACTAAGCAGTCCTGGGATTCAAACTACAGCCTTCTGATCGCAAGGCTAACTCCCTAATCACTAGGCTACCAGTGAGGCCAGGCAGTGATGCTGGATGATTAGTTCTGGATCACAAACACATCCCAAAGGTATTATATGGGTGTTCCATGACTCGAGTCCCATTCTTTAACATCTCACAGCTGAGGGGGTATATACACTATACACTATATAGACAAAAGTTCTGGGACACCTGACCATTACAACAGGGACTTTAATGACATTGCATACTTTAATATAGAGTTTGTTAACCCCTTGCAGCTATAACAGCTTCCACTCTTCTTTGAAGGATTTCCATAAGATTTTGAGTGTTTCTGTGGGAATTTGTGCCCATTCTTTCTGTAGAGCATTTATGAGTTCAGGCACTGAGATGGGATGAGAAGCCTGGCTCGAAATCTCCGTTCCAGTTCGTCCCAAAGGTGTTGGATAAGGTTGAGGTCAGGGTTATGTGCAGCCAGTCAAGTTCTTCCACACCGAACTCATCCAACCATGTCTTTATGCAGCTTGCTTTGTGCACTGGGGCACAATCATGCTGGAACAATAAAAGGTTTTTCCCCAAACTCTGTCCACAAAGTTGGAAGAATGGCGTTGTCCAAAATGTCTTGGTCTGCTGATGCATTAAGATTATCCTTCACTACAAATAAGACTTTTGTCCATATTATGTATTTAAGAGGAGGGGTGGGAAACGCAGCTTTAGCGTACCTGTTTGTCGAGGCGCATCCTCTGAAAGAGAGATAGAGAGTGAGAGAGAAGATCTCTCTGAAAGGTCTCAGCAGACTTGTGGTTCTGAACTCCTATGTAGCATAAACAACACCGACGCAATTCGTTTTAAAATCTGACGAGCGACTGTGTTTGCGCCTAAAGTCTTAAACTTAAACCGATCGGCGCTTTGAGCGCAAAAACACACCGCAAAGTTTTCAGGACTCTCTAAGTGTGCAAAACACTGGAGCGCACATCGATGACGTAGGAAGAGCGCGCTCTGGTCTCTTCTTCCAGCCCCGCCCCCTCCTGAAAGAATGAATGAAGAATGAATCAGAAAACTTTATTGATTCTGTAGGACACTGCATATGGAATGAATGCAAGACAGAGTCAAGAACAATATAAAACAAAGTCTAAATAAAAAAAATCTATATATACTATGATATATACAAAAATGCTGGATATAAATAGATTCAGATTCAGATTTTATTTGTCACATACAATAAAAACAGTAAAAACAGTAAAAAAAAAAAAAACAATAGAAAACAGTAAGAAAACAGTAGAAACAGTATGGTGGTAAGATGGTAAAGATAAAGTGCAGATGCATCACCAAAAAGACATACATGAATGTATGATATACATATAAGAACTGTATAGGGTGGAGTATTAATGTACATATAATATAAATATAAGAACTGTATGGGTGGAGTATTAATGTACATATAATGTACATATAAGAACTGTATGGGGTTGGATTTTAATATACATATAATATAAGAACTGTATGGGGAAGGAGTATTAATGTGATATATGAATATAGTATGAGTAATAGTCACAGTTCCAGATTTTGCAGATGTTAAAGTGCGGGTGCATAATCATACCGGATGTAATTACAGAGTCCGGATCTGCACCTGGTTCAGGGCCCGAATAGCCTGAGGGATGCGCTTCCCTGACCTCAACAGAGAAAAGAGTCCATTGTCAGGATGACAGAGATCTTTCATACTACAGATAAGTAACAAAGTTGAGTGAAACCTCCCACACAGATGGTAGTTTGGAGCAAGTTATTGCACTTAGTAGAGAATCCAGTAGTAATATTAAGTAATAAAAAGTAATGTTGACATAAGTAGTGATATTGTAGATGGGGACCATTGCGCATAAGATACTGCATATAATGAAATGACTCCGCACCCATTTAGAAAATGTCACGTGACATTGTACATGTTTTGACACCCGACAAGAACATTGCACAATATTGCACATGGTAGACTGTTGCACATCAAATCAAAATAATGTACATAGTTATTTAACCTGGTAAGAAAATATACAAAAAGCAACAGGCTATTGCACAGGTTGACAGATCTCAGTGTGACAGAGAGGAGTCTGATGGCAGTGTGAAGGAAGGATTTTCTGTGGTGTTCAGTGGATCACAAGTAAGTCTGTGGCTAAAAGCACTTCTCAGTTCCGCTACCACCCTGTGGAGTGGGTCATCAGCATTGTGCATGATGGACTGAAGTCTAGACAATGTTCTCCTTTCTGCCACAGTTTCAGTGTTTTCCAGTATTTATATAGCTTTATTTACAACCATTGTTGTCACAAAACAGCTTTACAGAATCCAGGCCTGAGCGCCTGGTGAGTAGGCAAAGGGCGACAGAGCCAAGGAAAAACTCCCTAAAGCTGGAGAAAGAAACCTCAGGAGGAAACAAGACTCAAAAAGGCGACCCTTTCCTCCTCTGGTCAACCCAGAGAGAAAGAATAGGAGTCTCTGTGGCGATAACTAACAAAATAAGGCCTTCATGTACAAACCTAATCACGGTTAGACAGATTTATCATCTATGGCTAATATAGTTGGCACAGTTACGAGTCAGTAGAGGTAGTTTTTGTTGGAAGAGTAGCTTGAAAGTCTCTATTCCACAACAACAGGAACAGAGCTTTGAACAGCAGATGCCCTTGGATGGGGGAGGAGCGCGTGGGAGTCAAAAGCAGCGGACTTAAGAGAGTGTGCAAAGAAAAGCAAAACAAAAAAGTACAATAATTTATGAGACAAACCAACATACAGCGTGGTTGATATTAGCAGTTACAGCTCTAGTGTGAGTGATTTCAGTACAGCAGAGTCGTTAAGTGTGCAAAAATGCAAAGTGATGTACAGTATAGAAATAAATACAGAGAATTTACAGTGGCACCTTGGGAGTAAGTTTTCCCAGTTTAGTGTGTGTACAGTGTGACTGGGAGAAAGGAAGCAGTTCAGTTCTGTGTGTTTGTGTGCGTACACAGTTTGTTATTTGGTTATTCAGTTCTGAATTAGGAGTTTGATGTCTTGGGGGAAGAAACTGTCCCCTCTCCCGGTAGTGAAGGCCCAGATGCTATTCTGCTAGAGAGCAGGAGGGAGAAGAGAGTGTGTGAGGGGTGAGTTTGTGGATGCAGCTTGTGAAGTAACGCCAAATGTTGGATCCCAGAGAGATTTGAATGAATGAGTTCCTGATTAAGGGAATCCAGTAGTCCACTCCCAAAACAGATACCATTTTTATGCAGTACAGCATAAACGAGGAAGTTTAATGCTATAAAAAAAAACAATAGTGAGGTAATAACACTGGAGACACAATAGGTGGAATAACCCTTATATTGAGAAAAGACCCCATCACTGTAAATGTAAAATGATCTCAAAATGAAATCTTCTTTCCTTCTTCTGATCTAATTAAAGGCCATGTGACATAAACGCGCAATAAAGTAAGGTTGATTCTGATGACTGTGTACGTCAAGTACCGATTCCTTTTCTAGGAAGGCCACGACTGTGATCTTGCTGAAATCACAGCTCAGCTCACCTCAAGAGTATCAACTGTAGGCTTGAGACTCTGCATTTTAACCTAATTCATAGTTATAATGAATAATACACCAAATGGTCTGTGTTTATTTGCACTTTAAAACATAATTAAAACAATGAAAAAGGATGTATTCGATCTGTGTAACCATAAAAGAGCCCATAGAAAATAACTATGGGAAGTGACATGGTGAAAACAGTTTGTGTTTGTTGAGGGAGAAGTTCACTTAAAACAGTTATGTAGTCGTCTCTCTGTAGCCTTTGCCACTATGTGGTGTGAAATGTATTTTGGAACCTTACAAAGTCCCCTCCTGATGCATCCTTGATAAAACTCACTCAAGGACACTTCAGGGTTTATGATCTGTAACTCTCTACATGCAGCTTTTGGGTTGTGACTGATTACACTTCACAAGTCTATGAAAACACAAAACAGAGAAGAATGCAGACTGAGAAATGTCCATTGGAGAACAGTGAAACCTGTAAATAGGAAATAAATATGTCGGTCAAATGTAAGCACATCTGATTACATTATAATTACACTGTATGCATAGTGTGTTTCACACTATATTCCTGTATTTGTTGAGGTAATCCCGACTAGAGTCGGGATGGAACGGGTGGTAGGAAGGCACAAAGAGATAAAGCCTTTGATCTCATCGCAAGGAAAATCTTAAAGGAAAATTTTTGTGGCGTGTGCAAAATACAAAGATCCAAATTATACATCAACTTTAAACTTCATCATTAAACAAAAGAGGTTGAAAAGACTTTCAACATCCCCAGAATTGCATGCAGAATAACCTGTAAAGACAGGATGGTGAGCTGTACTGACTTCCCGCTAGATGTACCGTTTGGTGTTGAGGCACCTTGTTTTGTTTCACTGTGTACTGTGGGTATATGGTTGAAATGACAATACAACCTACTTGACTTGACTTATTTTGATTTTGGCCTCATCTGAATGGCTTTTTTTATGCAGCCCTCTCACCCAAGCCACATTTGTGGCGCGCTTGACATAGTGTTGTCACATGAACGCTTTGCCATAAATTCCTGTAGCTGCAGGTAGCCTCTCTGACCAGCTTCCTCCTCGCTCTTCCATCCAGTTTGGAGAAGGGTACGAGTAGTACCAAACACTTTCCGCTTCTTACTTTCAGGCTTTACTGTGGTCCTAGGGATTAATAAGGCCTTTCATTTTTTTTTATCCACCTCCGGACTTGTGCCCATCCACAACTTTATCCTTGTTTGCTTTCAGTTGCTCTACCAAGCACTGATCACAGGTGGAAGCCAATTAGCTTAGTAACACCTGGCTGAGTTTATAAGTAGTTTTTTTGGGTGGGGAGATCCTTTATCACCTCCAGATTGTGAACACAACTGAAAAATGTTTTTGTGTGTATCTTCATTTCAGGCTACAAAGCAACAAAACAGAATGTCTGAAAAAAAAATGCATTTATGTTTATCCTCAAAATGTGACAGCTGAGCTGTGGTCAGAGAGTTTGGGGTTGAGAAGGGTCACCTCTGGGATAATGGCTGCTGGGCTGATCGGACGGTAGAGGGCGCTCACAACCAGCATAAAGTGAACGGGTTCATGTTCCGCTTTTGTACAAAATTGTAATTGAAATGAATGATTGGTTTTTACAGACAAACACACTGTTTTTCTCAAGACAGAACAGTAAAAAATATTTCAATGCTGCTTTTTTAAAATGCGGCTGCAGTTACAGGACTTTCTATGTGACTTGTCATTTAGTACACATTAATTACACATTAATTGCTTAATTTCATTACATACATTCTTCTACTATGTACCTGGATGAAAGAAAAAAATAGATTTATTAACATTTTAGCCATCTGGCCCAGTCTTGGTACATACAGTATGTAGTTTTGTCCCATTGCACCCCAGTCAGTAAGGCTTTGTTCAGTCATTTTTTATACAATGGGAACAATAGAAAGAGGCTGGCTTTTCATAAATTGCCTCTGGCCTACCCCTCAGTCAGTTATAATGTTAGCTATCTCTCACAGTTTAATAAAAAAAACCTAGCAAAAATGACCTAAATAAACATTCCAAAACCACATCCCAACTGGGATGCTCTCCTAATTTGTGTCCCACCCTGGCAAAGAAAGTGGTTTGGTGTGAAAATAACAGTCTGCAATTTTATTGCATACAATTCATCTCAAGTTACAGTGCACACAGGTTGTAAGACAAGACATACATAAAATAGTCCATTTTTAGCTACAAAGTGTCACGTCTCGGGACCACAGGAATGAGGTGCAGGTGCAGGCATTCGTACTCTTGTTTTTATTTAACATTTACCAAAACAAACAGGCACAAGGGCCTACAAGCAAATAAACTTTCAACTGAAACTTGTCCCCATGAAGACAATGGACCGACACACAACCATGAACACAAACCCTTTAAATATCTACAAAACAAAACCTCAAAACCAATGAACGGACACAAAAACTTAAACCTAACCCAACCCAGCTGTGACTAATACAAGTAAACCCCATCAACTCTTTTCAAAATAAACGTCCAAAACACATAAGTGACACAATGACGGCCTCTTGCAGCCACTGGCCGGGACATGACACAAAGTCCAATTCTGGAAACATAATATTAAATAAAAGTATAAAGGCCATAGAAAACACTTAAATATTACACTGTTCATTTGAATAATATTAGCTCAAAATAAATAGCTTATACACATGTATACAAAAATATTATGTAGCAAAGATAATTACCGCATTTATCATTTCATAAATGTGTCAAACATATGATCGAAAAAAATTCAATTCACTTAATAAGATCTTTTTGGATTACACCAAAATAACTAAACAGGGTTAATAAGGTTTTTAAAACACAGTTTGTCCCCTCTTTGCAGCTACAGCAGCTTCCACTCTTCCTGGAAGGCTTTCCATAAGATGTTATAGTGTGTTTTTGTGGGAATTTGTGCCCATTCATTCTGTAGAGCATTTATGAGCTCGCAATCTCCGTTCCAGTTAATTTCAAAGGTGTTGGATGGGGTTGAGGTCAGGACTATGTGTGGCCAGTCAAGTTCTTCCTCACCAGACTCATCCAGCCATGTCTTAATGAGGTTGCTGGAATAGAAAAGGTTCTTCCCCAAAAAGTTGGAAGCATGGCGTGATCCAAAATATCTTGGTCTGCTGAAGCATTAAGATTATCCTTCACTGGAAGTAAGGAACCACTTGAATTCAGTAATTAAGAGGTGTGTCCCAATACTTTTGTCCATATAGTGTAGCTGGAAAATAGACCAAATCCAAGCAGATTTACTATTAAGTCAGAATCGCTTCAAACTTTTCCAGGTTGCGCTGCATGTCCTCATCCAAGCACTGCTCTATCCGACTCCTTATCAGCTGTTTCAAGCTCATATAGAAGGTTTTGGCCCAGCGACTGTCTACAGTGCGAATAGATATGTTGCACACTTTTTGCAAGAATGGCACCAACTTCTCACTGCTACTGACCTCACATCTCTGAAGAACCCATTTGGCCCAGCCCTCCCACATACTGTCCTCTGTGAAGGACACACTGAAGCACTGCCCAGGACAGAGGCTGTTGAGCCGTTCTCCCTCATCATCATTTACATTGTTCCAAATTGCACTGAATAAACGAACAAACAAGCAAAAAAACAAAAAACAAAAACAAACAAATAAATAAATAAATTGACATTTTTAAACAAGTAATTTGATTCGTATAAATGAAGAATACAATATTAAAGGGTCCATATCCAATTTTTAAAAATATTTTTTAAATGATACAGCCATTACAGCCATTTTCCAACCTCTCTATTTTAGAATGAAACAGGCTGTTTTTGTTACTGGATCTTTAAGACTGAAATATGTAAATAAGCTCTGGTCTCACTGGCTGTCGTGTATTGTGCCTCAAACAAAAAGCCCAGAAACACTCCTTACAGTTTTAAACTGCTGTAGACTATAGAGGCCCATATATGTAAATACATTGTTTTTTGTGACTTCACAAAAAATGTATTAAAAATGTGCTGTTTTTACAACTTTCAAAAATTGATTGTATGAAGTGGGAAGTTAACGATGCACTTTAAAACCACATTAACAAACTACATCAAATTCTTTTATTTCCAAAAATAGGATTTCAGAAAATTCAGTTTTTCACTATGCGAGCATTAATCATATGATGAACTATTCTTCACTTACACGACTCTCTTCAGAGGAGACGGCATGAAGGCACTTAATGATGACAGGCCTGCAAAGCTGACCCTGTTCCCCTCCATCCTGAGCAAAAAAAACATGCTTAATAATCTTTCATATTGTAGCCTTTATACTGTCTAATATTTAATATCTAATCCAGTGAAATAAGCTTACACGAATAGACCAAGACCAAGGTGATCATTTCCACTCACCATATTTCATTCAAAGTTTGCTTCACCTTTAGGGCGTCTATGAGCATGGAAAATTCTTCATCACCAATGTCAGTCCATCCTATACTGTGTGTGTAAGGAAGCTATTTCAGCATCAGAAGATTTTGGATGGTAATTGGGAATAAGATGGTTAAAAAGTAGAGATGGCCCGATACCACATTTTTATGTCCGATACCGATACCTATATTGTAAATTTGGATATCTGCCGATCCGATACAAATCCGATACTCGCTGAGCCTTTTTTTAAACAGTAAACAAAGAATAATGCTTTCAAAAAATGTCCGGATACATTTTGCCTACCTTCACACAAATACAAAAATCATAACTGTGATATTATAAGGGAGAGGTCTTATAAGATGTCCCGTATGGGATTACAATTGGCTGTTAATTAGCAGGGGGCTGGACTGCCTGCTGTGATATGCTCTATAAAGACATTTTATTAGGGAAATTTAGCGAAGAATGCAGCAACAAAAAGAAAAACACCGTCTGGAAAATGATTATCATCTTAACATCCGTTAACAGTGTAAATCCCGCTGTCGTCAGGGATGTTGTTGCGGTTCAAAAAAGATTTAAAGTATTATGTTGACCTTAGTTATTGGGTTTTATTTAGTTTATTTATTAAAAATGTGAATTGTTTGTTGTTCTGTTTTTTGCACTTGTATTATTTGTGTTGAGATTGGGGTTATATGGAGTACAGAAGGGGCGTGTGTGTGTGTGTGAGAGAGTGTGCGTGCGTGCGTGTGGCTGTAGAGTGAGTGAGAGAGAGAGAGGGTGTGTGTGTGTGCGTATGCGTGGTTGGAGAGTGAGTGACAGAGCCGGAGACGGAGAAGTTACTGATTCAGGTTTTTAGCGGTGAGAGTTGTGACTCGGTTGTTACAGAGAACAATAATAAAAGAAAATGTTTGAGCTCAATCAGTCCAGTGTTTAACTGGCGAGTCACTACAGTATAAAGTATTTCATTTCTTGCAGGTTAGTACGATCCCTGAAAAGTCTCCCGTCTTACAGCTCTCTCCATAAATTCATCAGCAAACCACAAATTATGACCATCACTTCCTCTGTTGTTTTTGCTCTTTTTCTGCTGTTACCATGGTGACATAGCACTTTAGACCCATGTTAGCCTGGGGGTGAGGTGGCTAACTTTTGAAGTGTAAAATGAGCCAGAGTTACACTGTTCACCTCGGACAAAAGTAATTTGACACCCGTGTGAGGTGAACAATATAACTCCGGATCTCCTGGGGCTATTACGGCAAATGAGGGGTCTTTGGAAGGCTCTCATCGAGCTCTACCTGACTGTGAAGTTTCACGTAGATTGATAGTTGCCCCGCCTAGAAAAGCCGCAGCACGTTCCTTGATGGACTAAAGTATTGGGACACCCAGGCAATGCCAAAACAGTTTGGCTTTTTCTTCTTTCAGTCTGAAGAAACTCCAAACTGCTGACATGTTGGCAAGTCTCACACACAACAGAAACTTATCACGTGATGCATCTCGCGTTATGCACGTCATGCCATTTTTTTTTGCGGATTGGATTACGTCTTTTAGTCCTTCTCGATCCAGTAATTTAGGTCAGGATCCGACCGATCAACCAGGATCCAACCAGGATCCGATCATATCGGATCAGCACATCTCTAATATATGTATGTGTGTGTGTGTATATATATATGGCATTCTGGAACCATCTTCAGCTCTGTTTACATTCTGGAAGGCAGAGCAGCTTGATTCAGCATATAAAAAGCTGGCTAACTAAATGTTCAATTCATAAACATGGTATCATTTAAATATTTAACAAGTTGACATCTTGTTGCTTACATTGTTTCTTTTTTAATGTTCTTGTTTTATAGGAAGTTTTAAATTTATCCTCAACATCAATGCCAATGTTGCCCTCGGGATGGCCATTGCTCCCCCAGCAATCTACATGGGGATCTGCTTCTATCTCGGGCATTCAAAATCAGACACACAAATCACCATTGCTGCTGTTATGAGCATAGTTTATGCTTTTCAGATGACAGCGACTCTGTTTTCTATAATAGGTATGCCAGATTTTTTTATTATCTAGGTTAAATGCTGTAGAATGCTGTTTGTGTTCATGTGGCGCTGAAGATAGAGAAGGTGTAAAGTGGTCAAAGTGTGGTGTACATTAACACACCACAGCACACAGAGTGAAACTGTTCTATGCGTTTAACCCATTCACCCATTCACCAAAGTAAAACACCAGGCAGCCACCAACACAGCAAAAATAATGTTGTGCATCACCTCACTATTGAAGCTAAAACAGCAGAGATGCCACAGAAATCAAGAGTGTGGGAGCATTTATCTGACAAAAAGAAAAAAAGCTCCAAAATTTGACTTACCATACCATGAGAAATTTGATGACTCATTTAAAAAATGTGATCCTTGTCCATGTAGCTCTTGTTAGACTACATGCTTAATTTGGATTACTTTGCTCTATAACAAGTATAAATTATTTTTACATTGTTGACACATGTTGAATATGTTTTGCACTTGTCACGTCGCTGTCCCCACTCCGTGACCTCAGGGCATGCAAAGAAGCACCACAAGCCTTTGGTGCCGTTCATTCTCTTTATTTTTCAAAACTCATAAACAAAAACAATCACTGTAGTTCCAAAACAGGTAACAACGCTAAGTGTGAGGGTGGACCAACACCTAGGTCGGTCCAAACGAAACTTAAATACAAAAACCAAACCAAGACCCAATAAACCAACACAATTACTTAACTCAAACTAAACACAGCTGAACATAATCACAGAATAAAAGTCCCAAACAGAAAACATGAAAACCCCAAATTAAAACACACAGCGACCTCTGGTGGCCGCTAGGGAGACGTAACAGTACCTCCCCTCCTAGACGTGCACCACCGGGGTGCCAAGAACCACCAAAGGGCAGAGGAGGGGAGGCGGAGGCAAAAGGAGGCGCCTCCTGAGCTCCACCCGGCCCCTGAGCTTCTCCCATACAAACCTTACGGCCCAGGTGGACCTTATGGGACTCTCCCTTTGAGAAGCCTGCTCATTATTCGGGGACTCTTCTCTTGGAGCCCCCTCACTGTTCATAGGGGCAGAGACCCTCTTGTGCCCTTCACCATCCATTGGGGTGGAGCCCCTCTTGTGCCCTTTGCCATCCGTAGGGGCGGAGCCCTTCTTGAGCCCCTTACCATCCATGGAGGCGGAGGCCCTCTTGAGCCCCTTACCGTCCATGGGGGCAGAGCCCCTCCTGAGTCCCTTACCGTCCATGGGGGCAGAACCCCTCTTGAGCCCCTTACCGTCCATGGATATGGAGCCCCTCTTGAGCCATTTACCGTCCATGGGGCGGAGCCTCCACACGGGAGCCCCTCTGCAAGGAGTCCGGTAACGTCCCTGAGGGCGGAGCCCCCTCTCTGGAGCCTGGTGATGTACCTGGGGGCAGAGCCCCCTTTCTGGAGCCTGGCGACGTTCCTGGGGGCAGAGCCCCCTCTCTGGAGCCTGGTGACGTACCTTGAGCGGAGCCCCCTCTGTGGAGCCTGGTGACGTCCCTGGGGGCGGAGCCTCCTCTCTGGAGCCTGGTGACGTACCTCGCCTTCTTTGGGGGTGGAGCCCTCTCTGGGCTCCACTGGGGGAAAGCCCCCGTCCCCTGCAGGAGTTTCTGGCCCCTTGTTAGGCTTTGTTAGCCCCTGGCTAGCCTCTATTAGCCCCCGCTAGCCTCTTTAAGCCCCTGGCTAGCCCCAGATAGCGCCCCCTTTAGCCTCAGCTGGCCCCCCTTTAGCCTCAGCTTGCCCCCTTTAGCCTCAGCTAGCCTCTCTGTAGAGGCTACACGGCTCACTGGCTCGGCTACACTGCTCACTGGCTCAGCTACACGGCTCACTGGCTCGGCTACACGGCTCACTGGCTCTAATGGTGGGGGTAACCACTCTATGGACCCTTCTAATGGGCCGAGGAGATCGAAGCCCTTAAAGCCGCTAACCGTGGGCTTTAAGGGCTCCGCTAAAGAGCCTAATGGCTCTTCTAACGGACCTAGTAGGTCCACCATGCTCCCTGCTTTACCCCCCGTGCTAACCCCGGATAAGCTACCTGGCCTAAGAGTGTGAAGCCGGGTGGATGGTGTTGGAGGCTCCCTCCGGCATGATGGTGGCCTTCTTCGGGGAGCTGGGATTTGTCGCAGGAGGCAAGTCAGGTCTCTGGCGCGGCGGACAGTGCAAGACTGCAGACAGTGCAAGACCATCCCACGCTGGTGCTGCATCCCTGAGGCCCTCTCGCGTTGCGGCGACATTTGCAAGGTGTCGCGGCACTGGAAGAGGTGGCAGGGTCTTCAAGGCCACTGAGGCGGAGCCGGCGTAGGTGGCAACGGCAGGAGCGGCAGCCTCTCTGTCCCGGACTCTCCGGCTCTGAGGGAGGTCAGAAAGAGCCCCAACCTCCAGCGCCTTTGCTCGCCTCCTCCTCTCCGGAAGAGTAGCCGGCCGTCCTTGGCCGTGTCCCGCTCTCTCCTGCACCACCCACTGTACAAACTCCACCATCATACGCCCGCTCTGCTCTGGGGTAAGCTCCCCTGCTTCCCGTTACGGTAGGTCGGTCCATCTGTCACGTCGCTGTCCCCACTCTGTGACCTCAAGGCATGCAAAGAAGCACCATGAGCCTTTGGTGCCATTCATTCTCTTTATTTTTCAAAACTCATAAACAAAAGGGGTCTCAGAACCCAAATCAACAATCACTGTAGTTGACTTTTGAGAACAACGCTAAGTGTGAGAGTGGACCGATGCTTAGGTCGGTCCAAACGAAACTTAAATACAAAAACCCCCAAACCAAGACCCAATAAACCAACACAATTACTTAACTCAAACTAAACACAGCCAAACATAATCACAGAATAAAAGTCCCAAACAGAAAACATGAAAACCCCAAACGAAAACAAACAGCGACCTCTGGTAGCCGCTAGGGAGACGTAACAGCACTGTGGTAAAAACATACTTAAGATTATTTTTAATTATGAAACGTAATTATTGTTTTTAAGGTTTTGAGAACGAGAGACACCAACAAGTATTTGAAGCTTGTAAGATGCTATTTTGGTCAGCCCTACTAGTTTGTTCATAAAAATGAGATATATTTATCCATGTGTGTCCATGTTCAGGCGATTTGGTTCAGCAAGGCACCTTCATTACACCTAGTGGCTTGTTCTTCATCGGCATCACAGCCATGTATGTCACAACTGCTCTTCTTCACCCTCATGAGTTCCCCCTCATCGTCTATGGTCTCCTCTATGTCATCTGCATTCCAAGCGGCTACCTCCTACTGGTTATCTACTCCATGGTCAATATGAACAATGTGTCCTGGGGCACTCGGGAGACGGGCACTCAGGCTGCAGCAGCGCCTACTGAGACGCACCAGAAAAATGGCAAGTGCCAGAAGATGTTCAAGATTTGTGGCTACAGTCTGGAGATTCAGCTCAGTCAAGATGTAAAGATGATGAACACAGCACCTCTAAACATGTCTCAGGCCGGACATATCCCTGAAGAGGCTGGAGTTCTCTCTCAACTGGAAGAAAAGTACATTTTATTTTTTGGATAGAATGTTTTTTTTTTCATTGTTATTTCTGCTGCTAAGTAAAACATTCTAATGTGAACAATCTTAACTTTCAGAAAAGCCATTGAGGACCGTGAGTATCTTTATCACTTTATATCAGCTCTAAATGCATTGAGAAAGGACAGCTATTTTAAAAATGGCCCAGCTAGTAGTCAGGACTACTTGATGATAGTTTATTTTCTAAATGTTCATTTTAAAATGTGATCTGGTATGTACATTAATACTGTTAATTGAGCATGTACTACCACAAAATTATAAAAATGAATTTCCTTCAATAGGCTTCATCAAACAATTGATGGATAGCTCTGATGAACTTCACCTTATAGAGGATCAACTTTATGAGGTGGGTCTTTTTATATGACTAGAAGATAAAGGCGGCAATCATTATTCAGGGTAGAAAATACTTGTCATTGTACTTTGTTAATGTACTTATTATTATTCTGAAGGTAATGTTGGTAATGTTGAAATTTACTTCTCCTCTCAATTAATCGAATTAAACTGTCAATCTGCTAATTCATCTTTGTGCATCATAAGATCTATTTATACTTGACGATCACATAACGTGCATTATTTTCCTGTTAAATTGTTTAACGCATCAATTCACATAATTCTATGATATCACCTTCCTACATTTTCAGAGTATCTCAATAAAAATCATTTTAATAATTTATGCCTCCCTTACTCTACAAACGTCAGGTGGTCTGACTGTCTAATCACACAAATTAAGCAAACAATAGTTTAATAATAGTAAAGAAAATAGATCTTGTTTGCATGCAAAAACATGTAAAATACAGCAGCTTTAAAAGGTTTCAACTCTTCGTAAAACCTTTGTCCATAAATCCTGATTTCCTCAAATTAAGGAAGAAGAGCAGTTTTGGAAGGACCTGATTGAGCGCTATCTGAAACCTCTAGAGAGTGACAAAGCAAAGGAAGAAAGAATTAAAGTCGAGCTGAAAGACCTGCGCAACAAGGTTTGTCTGTGTGAAGTTAATAGAAAGAGGTTCAAAAACCAAAAGAACAGGCTATTCAGACTGTATACAAAGCCATAAGGAGACATTGCCAGTTATATTGTAAACCAGTGGTAGTGATGCACAGTGGTAAACAAAAACGCTCTAGCTTTACTGCATGTATTATCTGTAAATGTCATCAAATGAATAAAATGTACAATTTGTCTTTTATAGGCAACGTTTGTGTTTTTCATCTGTAATGCCTTGTGGCTCGTTGCGACTTTCTTTCTACAAGCCATTGGCACTTCAGTGAGCATCCCCATACCAAAACTTTTCCCCAACGGGACTGCTGACCCAAACGGGAAGATCTTTATTGACCCCATTGGCCTGATGTTCCTCATCAGCTTTGCAAGCCTTCTGATCATCCAGTTTTTTGCTATGCTGTGGCACAGGTTCTTAAACACTGAATGAAAAGCTCTGTTTGACATTATGCATATTACTTGTAAATATTGTGGAATATCTTCCAAAGGAGACCTAATTTGTGTACCTGCATGATTTTTTCCTCCCCAGGATCCAAACTCTGATCCACTTCATTGCTTATAACGGAACGGAGGCTGTAGTTAATAGGAAGGCAATGAGAAAGTATCAGGAAATGACTTCGGATGAAAATGTAATGTATTACTGCTTGAAATATTTATCCAAGCTGAAATGTTTTATGTAATGGCTTAATATATTTATGACCATATAGGCCCATTTAACAATTGTTGTGCTCGTTTTCCCATCAGAATTTTCTCTAGAAAATCATGGCTGGATCAACCAAGAGTCCATAGTATGAAGCGAACCTAGAAGTGAAAGGGAGCCTTGCAAACCTAATAGTTTTTATAAATAATTTAAAAACAATGCTGGAATGAATGGGCTGTTGTGGACTTCAGTGACATATAGTCTTTGTGGGAATGCACGTTTTTGTGAAATAGTGTTTACAATAATTTTTAATTGCAAGTAAAAGTTTTCTTTTATTGATTTCTATGTACATATGCTCTTCACTACTGCACTGCAGTAGACATTTTCTGAATAAAGTATCTTTACATTAAAAGTCTCATAACATGAAAATTATGTCCACTCCTGTTTTGCAAACTAAGCAGTAAAAATAGCTCATTTTGAAATCAATGTTTTGTGATGTCACAAAAACAAAAACATTTCTGTATAAGAAGTAATAATTTTTAGTTTTAAATAATATAATAAAAACGAGGACCTGAATTAGCTGAACTACTGAAAGCACAGTATGATTTTATGTCATTCTGAGCCACTATCAATGAAACATGTAGAAAGACACGTTTCATGATGTTTTGTATCATGAATTTGAGAGACCACAAAACATTACATAAATATAATAACTAGCAAGTTTCCAACTCTTAACAATCCAACTCTGTAAGTAGCTTGGTAACTCGTAGAGAACAGATGCCAGAAATAAAGAGAAAAAATGCGAGAGAAGTTATTTTCTCTCTCTAAACAAAGTAAGTTTAGAGTTTTGTGCACCTCAGTTTCAGTTTTTCCTGTTCTAAACGAGACAAGGGCATTAGTTGGGCCCACCTGTCAACTTGTTGAACTCCTCTGAAATGGTACCCCGGTAGTGCTTCTGCTCACAAGCCTGTGGTTTTTACTCAGTACTACTAAAGTGAGTGATAAACAACATCGATATTTTTTAAAAATTAAATTAGGTGTCCTTCCAGCCCTGTCCAGATTTTGTCATAGTAAGGATCTAGAAACCTGGTACGTTTTGCAGTTTTGTAAGTGCACAACAAAGTTATTTATACATTGTACAACATTTTTGAACAATAGATTCAGCATTTTGTGGAACCCAAACCCAGGTGGATTTGTGTTGTTTTGTGTTGTTTTGAAGTTTTGAGTTCCCACATCAACCACATGATGTCCCCCATGTTCCTTACTTTGCAGCTAAAAATGACTTACAGACACTTTGTTCACACTTCAAGCATCAAAAAGTCAATTGGTGCCACTAGCAGTCTTGGGACTCAACAGGGGCGTGTCTACGGAGGGGCTGGGGGGCTGCTCCTTTTGTGTCTTGTATTCATATAATCCCTAAAAATATAGGTGGCAATAATAAAAAAAATCTATCTGCAAAGTGTTTAGCTTTAATTACTGAGACTGTTGCAGATCGGTGTAAGAAAGGCAGGAGTGTAATAAGAGCACTGGTGCGTGCAAAGGACTGTGGGTGCGTGTTTAGTGCGAGAGTGAGAGAAGGGGAGAGAGAGAGAGACCGTGTGCTTGCGACAGTGTTGTATCAGCTCTTTACTGGATGTGTTTGCGTCATTACCGATTATAAGTAAGTTCATATGGCGCTGTTGTGCTATTTCTGTTTATTAGATTCGCCTGTACACTGCTAATACCTATAACGGTAGTAACCTAAGAGAAAGTAAAGGCTGAACTTTTCATGGCTGTGCTGTATATTCAGGCACTTGGCTCTCGTTTGAGGATTGTGTTTAGACTGTGTGAACAAAACTTACTTGAGTCCTGAACCAATTGAATAATTAGTTTATTGTTCTAGATTTTCACAAAGCATTTAGCCCATCTAGCATCTGTTTAACATAAACAGAGTAGTAATTTCTTCCTTACATGTGCACGTTTAAATGGGCATTAAACATCCTTTAAACTTTATCCTGCCTGAACTGAGTCGTGACTGACATCCCACAGCGTTGTCCTCCTGTAGCGAATCTATAGAGTTTTGGGGAGTGTGGCCCCCACTTCTCCGCAATCGGAACAGAACGTATTTATGATTGGAAGGCAGTGATGCTTTTATGAATTGTCTGATTCGCTAATTGTAGCTAAAAAGGTCGGAAAACTGGAGAAAATCCATTGCTTAAGTAGATAAAGAAGCCAAAACTGGCTCCGATGTAGCAAGTGCTGCGAGAGCTTATGCTCCCTTAAAAATAAATAACAGCAGTTTTTAAGTTTTCTTGCTGTTAACAGAGCAATGGAAATGAGAGGCTGCTCTAAATTTTCTACCGGGGTGGCAAATGCCACCTTAAAAGAAAGCCTTGCCACCCCAGTTAGCAGAAACACATTAAAAGAAAAACACGGGAGGAATGGAGAAGGGAGGAAAGGAAACACGGGAGGAATGGAGAAGGGAGGAAAGACGAGGCTGAAGTTGGCTTCTTAGGGTGTTTTCACATATAGTCCTCTTTAAAGGAACCGAACTCTAGAAGGGGTCCAAAAAGTGGACCAGCAGAAAGGGAACTCCGTTCTCTTAATGTTCACAGTGTGAGTTCTTCTGAAAGGGAACTCGGTTCTCTTTCTGCTCCACTTCAGCTCAGATGGGTATCAGTTCTTTTTCTGTTCATACTTTAAGTTCCTTATCCAACCTTTTTCCCCACATAAGAGTAGATGGTTAAAAGCTCTACCAAACTTCTACATTTTCCACAAAGATATCTACTGCTATCGTTCTTCAGCTGATGGAGAGCAAGAATGCTTCGAGTCTGAGCAGCTTGGTAGATAAACTTGATCTTGACAAGAATCTCTAAGACCCTTTACTTATTTATTGTTATTTTTTTTAAGATAATTTATTCGTTTATTTCTTTATTTTCGGTTGTGTTTCCCACGTGATCTGCCTACGGTAAGCCTAGAGGGCGAAAACAGTCGAAGCGAACTCGGAGCGCTTTGTTTTCAAAACGCGGGAGTTTACCGAACTGTGCAGTTCGGTTCGTTTCAGAGGGTCTGAGTTCGTTTGGCGTGTTCACATATACGCAAAAAAATTCTGAGTAATCGATCAGAGTTTGCTTTAAGCGCTAAAACGGACCATGTGTGAAAACACCCTTATTCGCCAGCTATAGCTGTATACTTATTTGTAGATTCCGTTGCACCTTAAATGGCTGGCCAGTACCGCTGAACCGCCAGTAGGAGGCATATGTGATACAATTTTATGCAAAGCGTGGACACATTCAAACTGCGAACCTTTGGATTAAAAAAATTTGAAATGTTTGATGCGCAGTTTTTTTTTTTACATATTAATAAAAATAGGCTTTATATTTTGCACAATATAAAAACCAATTAACCCCCTAAACCTGGGATGTAAGTCTATTCTTTCATAGGCTTTAAAGTTTTAGGTCCTATTTCTTATGGCTCCTTTACTTCAAAATGCCTCGAGAATCTGACATTGGAGTGAAAGGAGTGAAAGAGTGTGAGACAGAGAGGTAGAATGCTGATTTATGAGAAATTTTACTGCAGCGTTCTTAATTAATCAC
>JBBPCY010083496.1:0-24901 GCA_037974405.1 Brachyalestes nurse
TGGGAGACGGTTGGGAGGGGCACACACACACACACACACACACACACACACACACACACACACACACACACACACACACACACACACCTTTTGATTAGTTCAGTGGCTTATACCTTTAAAACATTTTATGTGTACAAAATATTGAGTTAAACAGGCTACTTTATCCATGTGGACCGGAGCTCCAGCAGTACCTTGTCCTCCAGGGCCGCCATCCTCTCCTTCAGGTGAAGCTGCAGCCTCTCGTTGGACTCGGACAGGAGTTTGTCCACCGTGTCCGACAGGCGCTTGTTGTGCTCCTCGTTCATCTTCTCCCGCTGACGTGCCTTCAGATAAATCACACACACCAAACGTGACCATCCTCCCTTCGTCCCCAAGTCATTACTCTCACGAGAAACATAAAGGGTTCTTCAGCAAAGATACATCATAGAACCGTATATAGTACAGGACGGTTCTTCTATACAGTGAAAACTAGTTGTATGTGGTTCTTTAAATAACTGTATTCCTGCCAGAAATTGAGCTACAGCACAAAATAAGGTTCTGCTTTAATTTACAATCACAGAACTCCTTTTGGTAATACATACCTAGAACCCTTTATTCCAGGACAGTACCTAAAATGATTCAGTAACTACACTCTTAAAAGTGAAGGTTCCTGAATGGTCTGTAGCTTGGAGTTATGATCACAGAATACAAATCTCATGGACCATAAAGGTTCTGAAGGAAGCAAAAAGTGGTGCATTGCTCCAAAGAAGTCTTTTGGGTTCCAATACAGCACTATAAGAGTGCAGTGTGGAGCTGATGTGTAGGTTCTGAGGTTGTGAGGGTGAGGAACTGACGCGTGGAAGCGCCCTCAGACCCGTGGAGTCCAGGAGGTCAGAGATCAGTCAGTGGGAAAGTGAACAGACTCTAAACTCCAGCCAAACAAACCCGAGGAGGTCGAGCCAGACGTCTGACCCCGCCTCTGTCTGACTGACAGGTGTCATGAACCTCCTCACCCTGAGCAGCTCCTGGTTCTTCTCCTCCAGCTGAGCTTCCAGCTGCCGCAGACGTTCCTCCACGTTTCCGTGTCGCTCCTCGGCCTGCAGGAGGAAAAACGCTGGAGTTAGAGCTTCAGACACGGCAGCACAGCCTTCCGAGCACGAGAACACCATGCGTCCACCTTTCAGCCTCCAAAGAGAAGAAGCACAGTTACACAGCTCAACCCTCCGACCTCCAAACGTGGTGAAGCAACCAAGACGTGGTGCCTTTTCTACTACACTGGACCATCAGCGGAGACAAGTCAGGGGTTTGGGGTGCGCCGACATTTTGGCTCCAACATTAGCAAAAACAAATTATATTTTTAGCAT
Source organism: Brachyalestes nurse (assembly GCA_037974405.1). Taxonomy (NCBI): domain Eukaryota; kingdom Metazoa; phylum Chordata; class Actinopteri; order Characiformes; family Alestidae; genus Brachyalestes; species Brachyalestes nurse. The sequence continues at coordinate 1,344 of JBBPCY010083496.1, forward strand.
AAATAGAAAAATGTTCCAAAATCTATTAATAGATCAGGCCCTTTAATCTGTATTTTCTCATAATGCTCCATTTACCTTTACGTAACTTATTTTAATCCATTTTAAATCCCATTCACTTTTATTTAAATAAAAAAAAACTTGTGTTGTGTTTTTTTTTTTTTACTGTACAAACCATGAGCCATATATTGGGGGAACGTGACCTCCACCACACTTATCCATCCAGTGGTGTTTCCATCACTTTGCCATAAACAGTGTTGTGGGAATCGTTCCACATTTGAAGATAAAGACATGTTCCGTATTGAACCGATACAGAACGTAATTTGTTCGGTGTTTTTCCAAAACAATGGCAGAAAAATAACAGATTAGTCCACTAACTTGTATGAGGGAAAACACGCCAGACGCCGAGTGTCTTGGTTGTTCAGCCACGCGGAGTAAAGAGTGAAAGTGTGTAAAGTTGATTCTTCAGTCCAGACAAACAGTTAAATAAACATGATACTCAACATTTAAAAAAGAGAACCCGACAGGACGTCCAGCCAGAGAACATAAATAAATGCATCATGCAACAAGCAGCAGCCCAGAAACCAACACGAGAACAAAGCCTTAGAAAGAAACAAAAAAGGAGTGAAGCATCCAAACAGGGCGCTCAGGAATGTGTGGGGCACGGGATGAGGAAGGTTAAATTCCTTACGCACTCCAGGGCGACTTTTATTGATAATGAATGTTTGAGAAAGCAGAACCTTGTTATTTCAGTACATGAGGTGGTGATGTGTGACTTTAACGCTCTACAAGGGGAAGTCTAGCCATTCACTCACAGCAGCACATACAGTCAGCAGAGCTCGCTAGTCTATTTCATTCATGTTTTTATAAATATCTAAAATATAATTTATTTATTTTTTCTATATTAGACGAGAAGACGACTTTCTTACTAAGTTAGTCCTATTCAGACTTTAAAGTGAAGCACAGTCTTATAGAGTCATATGGAAAATGATACCATGATGACGTTCCTGGTCGTATCGCCCAGCCCTACAATTAAGTTTGTATGTTCGGAGAGGACCGAGGAGAAACTGCTCATCTCTCCTGAAGGTCTGGTCCAAGATTCAACCGCAGCTCCGCGAGGCTTCCAGATGAAAACCAGACGCTGGAGCTTCTTTTAAAGCAGACTTGGCAGGACGAGGCTGCAGGGAGGACTCGGTTCTCTCTCAGATACAAAGACTGAACTTCTAAAGATCTAAAACTGTATGTAGGTCACACAGTGTGGAATACTATCAGAAATACTACAAGTCTGATTGAACTCGCAATGTTTTCAAGTCTCTAAGGAAGGTGTGGACCCGAAAATCAAAAAAGGACTTTCTAACGGCACGATTTTAGGGACCAAAACCAGAACAAAATTAATTTGCGGCTGTTCTCATAATGGCTAAAAATCTAACAATCATAACGCGGCTAATATAACACATTTAAAAAATAACGGCTAAAATAATCAACAAAAGGAAGTGTCAAGAACATGGCTAAAAATCCAACAATAGTAAAGTTGCACAACTAAAATCCATCAAAAGGAGTTTAAAAAAGTTTAGTAAAAAAAAAAAAATGAATCCAGCAATAACATGGCATGGCTTAAAATCCACCAATAAGAGAACGGTACGGATAAAAATCCACCAATAAGAGAACAGTACGGATAAAAAAAACTGTAAAATAAATCCACCATTGGTAAAATGGCACGACAGTTTGGCAAAATGTCCACCAATAGAAGGGCACTGTTACAAATTCACCAATAGGAGAATGGCCTGGCACCAATAGGAAAAGAGCATTGTGGGGGGGAAACAAAAAATTAGAGAAATGTCTGTCAGGAAAAATGCACTAAAGCTTAAAAACAACCAAACACATGCAGTTTAATCTGCAGTCTTTTAAATTCTTTAATACGTTTAACTTATTTTAGGTAAAATCGTACTTTTATTCTATATTTTTAATTATTTCTCGTTTTCTGATCTCAGGAAGGCCAAATGAATCTGAGATTTATACACATTTCTGCAGGAGGGGGTGGTGTCCAGACTAGTGGCTCCACAGGTCGTGATGAGACGCCCCCTGCAGGGCTGGGCGAGGAACAACCAACAGGTCACTTTAAACGTCCTGGGAGAAGATTAAATAATTCAAACAAATGTTCCAGTTTGTTTTTTTTAAGTTAACCTGTTGCTGTGTGATGGTTTTTGCTCATTTGTCGTCATTCCAAGCTAAACTTTAACAGATCGTGACTCTGTGCTGTGAATTGTTCTTGTATTCACACCAGTTGCGCCGCCGACTGGTGTGTGTGCGTTGTGTTCTTGAGTTCCCTGCACATGTCAGCTGTTGGGCCGCAGCCCAAGTTTAGTGTGGTTTAGACTGTGTGTGTGTGTGTGTGTGTGTGTGTGTGTGTATAACAGTATAAACTCAGTGTAAAGGTGACGGTGTATCGACTGTAATCCTGAACCTAAATCCTAAAGCTCCTTTCTGATCCCGCCAGTGTGACGCTGTAATGGAAAGTAGTCTGGCAGCGCAACCGTGTGAGGCTGCGCATTAAAGGGTTAAAAATGCAGAGACTGGCCACAGGGTGGCGTTACACTAGTAAAGCTTTTGAGCATCTACCACTTACCACTACACTGGGCTTCTGGGTGCTGCCTGACATAGTAAAATGGGCGTGGCTTATGTTCCAGGACACACCCACATTCAAATCAAAGAGCGTTTTTTGTTTATTCTGGGGGTTTTGATGTTTGGGGGTCAACAACATTAAAACAACCGACACACACACACACACACACATACATCACAACACGCAGACACACACACAAATCACATACACACACACAATACACAGGCACACAGACACACACACAGCACACGACACAGTTTGGAGCACACAGGTAAAAACAATACACACACACACACATACACACACACTTACTCACACACACACAAACACTGACTCTGGTGAATGTGCTCTTGTATAATTATGTATTGTGATAGTGTGACATGTTTCATGGATTTCAGCTTTTGTTTTTTTTTTTAAGGTTAATGTCTTCAGGATCTCTGGTAATCATTTCTCCATCTGATGAAGATGGGGGTTATTTTGAGTGTATAGTGACCAATGAGGTTGGAGAGGAGCGAAGGATCATAGAGGTGATTCTGCAAGGTAAACCATAGATTGTGTTAATAAACACAGCTAAACACAACACACTGTCTAATGAGTGTGTTAATTACAGGTCGGTGTGGTCAAAATCACATTATAAAAACACTGAGCACTGAGATCTTTATTTTCATTTCTTAGTTTCCTTAAAGTGAGAAGCTGAACAAGAGTATTGGGGGTGTGACTGGTGTCCAGTGTATTAAACAGCCATGTGAATTGTTCTTAGATATGCTCTGGTTGCGCTGGAGCAACAGTTACAGGCTGGTGATGATACAGACACCGACCACCAGACATCACTTTGATGTAAATTTGCCCGTGTTGTTTTGATGCATCAGGTGGTCAAGCTGTGTAAAACGTAAATATTTATTTTACAGCATCAAACAGCGAATGTGTGTTCCTTGGTTGTGTGTGTGTTGTGCTCTTGAGTGTCCTGCTCGCCCCTCGCTCTATCCGTTGGTGCATCAGCTGTTTGTACGCAGCCCAAGTTTAGAGTGATTTAGTTACTGATGGACTGCCTGATGTATAAAGGTATGAATATTTAAAACTCTGTGTGTAAAGAATACGGTGTATCAGCTGTAATCCTGAATCTCTATTAACCTGCAGTTAACCAGTGGTTAGAAGTGTTAGAATGTTCAGCGTTGAACGTTACAGACCACACCATTGTGAAGATACACAGAAAGTAGTCAAGTGGTGCAGCCATGTGATGCTATGCACTGAAGCATTAAGAAATTAAACTGCAGATCAAACTCCTGATCAAAAATTCAGTCAGGGACTATTACAGACTCTGACTGAGGTTCACTGCAGACTCCTCACACACATACAGCTCTGTAAAATTCTGCTCTTTTTCCATTATAAGTGGTATCCTTTCTGTTCTGAAGATGTCCTAACTAGTGACAGGTACTAATATATCTGATGGTGTATAAAACGAGGTTGGACATGTTATTAGCTTAAATCTATTTGTATTAATGCTTTATTTCTCCCAAAGTTCCACCTTCCATCGAAGACGATATCACCACTGTCACGGCCGTTAAGATGTCCCCTGTGATGTTGCCCTGTCATGCAATGGGCAACCCGGAGCCTGCCATCAGCTGGACTAAGAATGGGGCACAACTGGCCAATCGGGGGGGCAGCTACAAGATTCTGCCCACAGGTAGAGAAAGACCTCTTGCCTGTTGATAGTGTGCTGTGTTTTTCATTCTGCACTCTCCTTCTCTTTCTCCCTGCTGCTGGTAAAACTGTGTTTGTAATGCAGGTGTGCTAGAAATTCTGTCCACCACCCCCAGCCATGCTGGCACTTACACCTGCACTGCCCGGAACTCAGTGGGAGTCGCCCACAAGCACATCACCCTCTCTGTGCACGGTAAGGCATCTGCACCACTGCGAATGAAACTTCATTGCACTTCAGCACTGTTTTCTTCATGATGGTTTCTGTTTTTCCTCAGAACCTCCTGAGATCAGGCCTATGGCTAGTGAGGTCCAGGTGGTGCTGCATCAGGGAGTCATTCTGCCCTGTGAAGTCCATGGCTTCCCTCGGCCCTCTGTTACCTGGCAAAGAGAGGGCATTCCTGTAGCAACAGGTGTGAGCGCATTCTAAGAACACTTGCTCTTTAAACAAACTGTGCACCATTCTCCCCATCATTTCCAGTTTCTTGAGTTTTGTGTTTTACTTTTGTCTTTTTCATTTTTTGTATTCCATGTGAGTATGAGTTATTTTGGTCTTAGCCTTAGCCTTAGCCTTAGCTAAGCCTTAGCCTCTTGTTATCCAGTTCACCTGTGTCTTGTCCCTGCTCCTCTCCTGAGTGTTATTTCATAGTTTCTGTTATCTCTTGTTGCTCTGTTATACTTCTGTTTTTGTTCATCTTGTTTATAGTCAGTCATAATTAGATCTTGCCCTCTTGTTTGTTCTCTGTTTGTTTACCCTGTGAAACTAAAGTAAACAGGATTGCAAAGAAAAGAGCATTAAACCTTCAACAAGTTGCAGTTTTTTCTCCTGGTGTCTAGTGGTGAAATGGTCTAAATCTGCAGCTCAAATTTATTTTTCAGGGAACAGACTAGCAGTGCTGTCAAATGGTGCTCTGAAGTTCTCTCGGGTCACTCTGGGGGATGGTGGCTCTTACCAGTGCCTGGCACAGAACACAGCGGGTACTGCTGTTGGCAGGACACGTCTCATCCTTCAAGGTGCTTTTGTTTTTAACAGTACAGTGGTTTAAAGAGTGGCCAGAACGAGGTTAGAGCATAGTTCCGGAGTGTAAAATACTTAAGTAATTCTGACTTCAGAACTCATTACAAATCTCATTACAAAGGTCAGAATTCTCCTTTTTAAATCTTGCCAGAATTCTTGTCTATTTTGGTCTTTGGTCACATGGCTGTGAAATGGAACTGCATGAGTAAGAAAGGGTGGAAAATAATTACCGTGTGGAATTATGTGACAGTGCCTCCGGTGCTGTCGGTGCCACGGCAGGATTACACTGCAGTACTTGGCAAGTCGGTCAGTCTGGAGTGTGCAGCAGATGGCCAGCCCAAGCCAGAAGTGATGTGGCTCAAGGAGCGCCGACCTGTGGTGCAAGGAACCCATCTGCAGATCTTCTCAAATGGAACCTTACACATCCCAGCCACACAGCGCAGCGACGCTGGCCTCTTTGCCTGCTCAGCCAGGAACGCAGCGGGCAGAGCCAGCCAAGACATCCGGCTGTTCATACAGAGTGAGCTCCTCTCAGTTTTCTCTCTGTGCCTCACTTAGAACTAGCCAGTGATTCTAAAGGGGAACACTTGTCCCTCACGGGTCTGATTTGGATGTTTTGGTTTAGTTATAATGTCGGGAGGTGGTATTGGCCTAGTGGATAGGATACTTGCCTCTAGATCAAGAGGGCATGGGTTCGAATCCTATCTTCAGCACATCACCACTGGGTTCCTGAGCAAGACCCTTAACCCCAAGTTGCTCCAGGGAGACTATCCCCTGTAGTTAGGGAATGGAAGTTGCTTTGGATAAAATTGTCTAGTAAATGGGAGACAGGAGCATTGGTCAGTAGCACTATGTCATCATTTTGTTGTGATAACTGTTGATGTTCCTCTGTTTTTTTAAAGTTCCTCCCATGATTCCTGGAAGTCAGCCTGAGGTGTCAGTTATCCAGGGTTTCCAAGCTCTGCTGCCGTGTTCTGCCCAGGGTCTGCCAGAGCCAAGGGTGCACTGGGAGAAACTTGGCACAGCCGTGCCCAACCTGCCAGGCAAATTCACTGTGCTTAGGTCAGGAGAGCTGATCATCGAAAGGGCAGAGGTCAGTGCACAAATAGCAAGCATTTGTCCTGAACAAACCTGAAAATTAAGAGCCTCTCTGATACTGAACTGCTTGTTTGTTTTAGCCTGGAGATGCAGGTGTGTTCACATGTATAGCCACCAATGCTGCAGGCTCTGCTCACCACAGTGTCCACCTTGCGGTCAACATGAGACCGGCCTTCAAGGAGCTACCGGGTGACGTGACCCTGAATGTGGGTCAGAGTCTCGTCCTGTCCTGCCATGCTCAGGGAACCCCTCCTCCCACTGTAACCTGGATAGTCAACAGCCGCCTCTACACAGGTAGAGACTCGCTATGCTGTGTGGAACACTGTTATGATGTCTCATTTATTTTCATCATAATTGATGACACAATTGAAGTGAGAGTCTGAGAGTTTAACTGTCCTGTTTGTGGAAGGCGCCACTGTGGACGAGTCTGGCAGGAGCTCTCTGCTGATTGAAAATGTAACCGTGAGTGATGCTGGAACCTATGTGTGCACTGCGGAGAACGCCGTTGGCACTGTTAAAGCTCTATCATTCGTCCGTGTCACAGGTAGGGGTTTCATGTTGCTGTAACTAATATTTTATCAATAAAGCATACTCTGACAAGTCCTGTGAATGTTAAAATACATAGAAATACTTGCTCAAATGGAATGCCTAACCTTTTGCAGAGCCTCCTGTACTGAAGGGTGAGGCCCACGTGTCCCAGACGGTGTCCAGTGGTGGTCTAGCCATGTTGGACTGTCCTGTTAGAGGAAACCCTGCTCCGGTGCTGCGATGGCACAAAGATGAACAGCCACTGCTGGACACTGAGCGGCTCCACCCCCTTCGCAATGGTTCTCTGGCCATATACAGTGCCATGGTAACAATGGCAATGATGGGAAATTCTCTGCCGGCCTGATATCTGATCACTAAACCTCTTTGTGTTGAAGTTGTGAGACATTTCATTTGCATTTACAGCATTTGTGTGTGTGTGTGTGTGTGTGTGTGTGTGTGTTCGTGTGTGTGTGTGTGTGTCAGAGTGAGGACTCGGGAGAGTATCACTGTTTGGCTGAAAGTGAGGCTGGGGTTGCAGAGAGGATCATCTCCCTGAAAGTTCAAGGTCAGAGCATGTTTTCTGTTTTCTGTCCATGTTGTTACATTACAGTTAAAATAATCATTTTATAGTTTCTCTCCATCTTGATTCTCTTCTTCACCTTCTTTTTTTGCTTCTTCATCTTCTTCTTCTTCTAATTTTTTTCCTCCTCTTCTCCCCACCTTCTTTTTCTTCTGCCACCACTTTCTTATTAATCTTCTTATTCTTCCAATTTTCGTCCTTCTTTTTCAATCTTCCTCTTCTTCTTCTTAAAACTATTTATTTCTTCTTCCCCTCCCCCTTTCTTCTTTTTCTAATGTTCTTCTAATATTTCTTCTTCATCTTCACATCTTTCTTCTCCTTTTCTCATTCTTCTTCTACTCCTTTCTTGTTTTTCTTCTTCTTTTTCCTTTTCTTCTTCTTTTTCCTCATCTCTTGCTTCTTCTTCTCACTCAAATAATAACTTACTACTGAAAATTCTCGACTCTCCAGTTCCAGGGGGATTTTCAGGCTGGGGAGAGTGGGGGCCCTGCACCGCCACCTGTGGGTGGGGCACCCAGGAGAGAATTAGGTTATGCAACAACCCAGTACCAGCTAACGAAGGTCCACCGTGTGAGGGCCCAGACACAGATGTTAGGAAATGCCAGACATCATTATGTTCAGGTTACTTTTTATTCTTTTATATTAACATTCCAAGAAAAGCATGAATTAATAGAAGTGTCTTGTTGTAGACTAATTTCTCTCTCTCTCTCTCTCTCTCTCTCTCACTCTCTCTCTCTCTTTCTCTCTCTGATTTAGGAGAGACCCCTCGGAGGGCTCGAGGCAGTCTGATTGGAATAGTGAATGATCGGGAGTTTGGAGTGGCCTTCCTTGAAGCCAACATCACAGAAAACCCAAGGCAGGGAACCAGCACTCTGGAGGCCCAGGTGGACAACATCCCCCCCAGTGTGGGTAAGATTAAATAGATTAAAACTTTTCAAACAAACTGATGCAACGTGGCCTGTAACAACCACACACAAACAATCAGCCCAACACTGATGATCCAGTAACAGTGGCTCCCGTCTGGGGGGTGTATGAGTCTCCTGTAAGGGGGGTATATTAGGCTATATGTGAACAGTCAGTTCTTGAAGTTAGGATCTGAAACACTGATGGACAGAAACAGCAAGTTTATTTATTAATCTCACTTCATACTCAAAGACAGCTGGAGTGCTTCACATAGATTGAAGTAAAAGAAAATAATAAAAATAGAATATAAAAGATTGAAAGTGCTGCCTCAGTGAAAGTAAACAAACTCCACTGGCAGCAAAGTCAGGGCATGCGATATCTGACGATATCTGTGAGGGTGCTCTCACCAGACAGCCTGCTGAGATAAATCTATCATATACAGTCAATGAGCGTCTGTATCAGTCAGTGGTTCAGCTCCTCTGTGACTGGGATCGCTCTCTCTGTTGTTTGTGCAGCTTGTGGGTTCTCGTTACGGTGGAAACTCTCAAGGGAAACTTGAACTCCACTTTGCTGCTGTTTTTGTTAGTTTGCTGCTGGCTGATTCACCCACAGGTCTCACTACCAGAGGTGACCCAGAAGGTTACAATCACTGATTCTGTCAGAGCGACACACAGCGCACTGAAAGGCCTCAGTCTCTCCCACAGACGAATCTACCAGTGTTGATAACAGTGTCATTTATTTCTATGATAAATCTGCTTCTTGTCAGAATGAACTGAATGAGATGTTCATGCAAATGTACAGACTTTTGACAAAGATCTACCGTTCTGTGTTCCAGGTCCTCTGCTGCGCGTGCTCATATCTGTGTTTGCTCCAATCTACTGGAACACTGCATTTCAGATAGAAGAAGCACAAAATGGCTTCTCTGTCAGTCAAGGGCATTTCAGACAGGAGTCTCAGCTGGAGTTTGAAACAGGCATGAGTTTATTTACTCAAACTTAAGTAAAACAGTAAAGCACTCAGTACATTTAATTGCTAGTAGTGTAATCAGATTATTCCCCGTTGTGTGTGTGTGTGTGTGTGTATGTGTTTGTGTTTGTAGGAGAAATCATAAAGTTGACCCATGTGGCCAGAGGTGTGGACGCTGAGGGAGTCTTGCTGGTGGACATGGTCATTAATGGTTTTATTCCTCCATCGCTCTCATCCTCTTTGCTCCATCTCCAGGTTTGACTTTAGGTCTCATTCTGTTCTCTTTGCTGTGAATATTGCTGTTCTGTGGACCTAAAGGATGGTGTGTTGTGTCCCTGTAGGACTTTGATGAGTCATACGTTCAAACCGGGTCTGGACAGCTGTATGCCTGGTCTTCCCAGAAGCACCTGCAGGACAGCCGCCCGGTTACCCTGCGCTGTAATCACACACTGCTTTACGAAGGCCCCGCGGTGCGCCAGGGGCCACTGCTGCAGCTACTCAGGCTGACTGGCATCAGCGGGACCTACAATCTCTTAACACTCAGTCTCCACTTCCAGATGTCGGGTTCACTGATCGTCCCAGGTCTGGGTGAGGGAACCCATGAGGAAGCTCAATATTCTTCAGTGTTGCTTTTGGTTTTAACATGTAAAAGCTTCGGTTTCATTTGGTGATGTTTTATAATTGCACAGCATAATGTGTGACTGTTCTGTGTAGAGGGGGATGGAGAGGCGTGCCCTAAAGGGTTTGTCTTGGATGCAGCTTCATACTGCGCTGGTAGGTACCAGAATGTCTAAAAATGCTACTGAAATGTTCTCCATACAGTGACAGTGTACGGGGCTGGTTCTGGATTGTGTTTATATATTTATACAATATATTATAAGTTTGGGCCCATGCTGCTCTTTCAAAACATTATTACAAGAAAACATTAAATACTTAAAACAAATCTTACTGGCTGGGTTTGAAGTGAAGTGTAACAATATACACTGCAAGTGCAGTTTAATGAATGTGAAGGTTTATGTATGAATTTCATCAAAATGACTCCCATTACCTGTATCACAGCAGCACAGATTCACATTCTTTCCAGCAGTATTTGGAAATAACCCTCCCAGCACCTTTTTAAGTCATTGCTGGGTACTCATCTAGAGCCATAACTCAGTGGGAGAAAGATCTGAAGACTGGGGAGGCCAATACATCATTCTTTAAACTTTCTGCTTTTCTTTGGGCCAAATAAAATTTTGGCCCATTTTTGAAGAACACTTGGAATCACTATGCTGTTGAAGAATAAAATATAGTCCAATGATACATAAACCAGAAGGAACTATGTGATGTTGAAGAACTGAATGATACTTTTCTTTTTTCATGATCAACTCAAAGTGAATGTCAGTCACAAAAGACAGACCTGACATGTCTCTTCAATTCCAATAGTTTGAGCCTTTGTAGGTAAATAATATGTTACTACAGATTATAAAATGGTGAAAATAGTAATTTGTCAGTGTTTCTAATGTTTTCATACTGGATCCAAATATTTATATGTTTATACAGTAGAATAAAGAGTGCTGAGCACCATAGTGCTGAAAGCTCAGGGAGAGCTCAGTAAATGCTCAGTAAAAACATAATGGCTGTTTTTTGTATCTGAGGCTTGTGTGTGGTGTTGCTTGTGTTGCGATGATGTTTTAAATGAACTCAATGGTCTGCTCTTTGCTGATGTGGCAGATGAGGATGAATGTGCTGCAGACTCTGGCTGCTCTCACTCCTGCACCAACATAATGGGCGGCTTCACCTGCAACTGCCCCTCCGGCTTCAGCATCTCTACCCACTCCAATACCTGCCAAGGTCTGTTGACATGATGGATAAAACTACATGAATGATGGAGGGAGAGAAAGACCCTTTTGTTCTCAGAAACACAATCTGCTGTTTCTGTTGTAAGAGTGTAAAGAAATTCTGTTTTTCACCAGACAAAGTTTAAGGCTCAGTTAGCATTAGCACTAGTCTAGCCACACAGCAATGGAATGTAACACAAGCTGTTAAACCCACATATATAAACTGACATAAACCAACATATATAAACAGGGAGTCAACTCAAGTTCGGTTCAAATCCAGGGCTTGGTCAAAGCTCTCCTTGGTGAACCATACTGAAAACCTAACCCTAATCCTAATTCTAAACTCTAAACCCTAATCCTAACCCTAGCAATCAACCCTACCCCTAAACCCTAGCCCTAACGCCCAACACTAACTCTAACCTTGACTTTAACATTTAGAACATGGTTTGAAGAACACAGGAGTACAGTTATGAGAAAAGATTTAGAGGAAGACATGTTTGGTTCCTGATCTTCTCAGAGCTCCAGTCACGGATTAGTTCGGTTTCATCAGCAGCTCCTGATTTAATTTATCTTTAGATAAAGAAGAGACTGTAGGAAAACTGGAAACACACACACACATCAGAATGTACTGTTTATAGCCGTGTTAATAAATGGATGTACAGATTCTTGATTTATTTTGAACTTAATTATTGATTTGAACAAAAATGTGTTTTTCAGACATAGACGAGTGTGTGGAGGGGTCACACATGTGTCACTTGGACCAGCAATGTGTGAACACTGTGGGACGGTACCGCTGCCAGGCGCGCTGTGGCCCTGGATTCAAGCCCAGTCCAGCGGGAAGCAGCTGTGAAGGCGAGTGAGACCTTTACTATTAAATCTCCTGCAGAAAGATCAGTGCTGACCAGGAGTTTAATTATACTTCTTCTTATTCTTATTAATAATTCATTCATTCATAATTTGAATAATAATAAATATTCAATATTATTATTAGACGTGGATGAGTGTCAGGAGTCTTCGGTGTCTCCATGCCAGCATCAGTGCTTCAACACACTCGGCTCTTTCCGCTGCTCCTGTCACCATGGTTACCAGCTGGTGGGACAGCGCTGCTTAGGTCAGTGTCTCTGTGATCCTAAGGGTCATCAAAGGAACTGTAAAGATCAAAGTAATGCAGTCTGTGTGTCTCTGACACACACTGGTGTGAGGATGTAACACATGCAGGTGTTTACTTTATGAGAAGAATTCAAGCAACTGGAGTTTCACATGTAAGTGAAAACAGTGAAACATTTGTTTAACCATCTGTCTCAACCAGATCAAACACTCAGTGCATGGCCAGGTTTGTTTTTTCAGATCATTTGAAGGAACGATCAAAATGAAAAGTAGCAAAGCATGTTTTTGATCAGCCTTCTTTGCTCAAGATGTGTGTGTGTGTGTGTGTCTGTCTGTGTTCAGACATTAATGAGTGTCTCCAGAGCGTGTGTCCGGCGCAGCAGCAGTGCAGGAACACAGAGGGGGGGTACCAGTGCATTGACAGCTGTCCGGCGGGAATGACCCAGGCGGAGGACGGGGTGTGTGTGGGTAAGAGCTGCTCCGGTTTGTTTGTGAGCATTTTATTAGTGCTCTGACCGGCAGTAAGAGGCTTCTCTGTATGTTACAGACGTGGACGAGTGTCAGGACGGCAGCCACATGTGTCGCTACAGTCAGATCTGCCAGAACACACTCGGCGGGTACGCGTGTGTGTGTCCCAGGGGCTACCGCTCACAGGGCATCGGTCGACCATGTGCAGGTGAGGTCCATCATCAAAGTACAGCTCATCTCTGCTGCTTTTAGTGAGAACCAATAAATATTAGAAAGATTAGAAACTATTTATTCACTATTTTATGATGGGAACTTCACATGATTCTATTTATTCAATTATTAAACATCAAACAAATTCTTATGTGAATTATATTCTGTACTGATTTATCTTGGTAGATGAAAAGAAAAGCATTTTGTTTTTACTTTTTCTACTAAAGTAATCTATTGTGAAACTTTATCTGTGATGTTCTGTCTTTGTAAACTGTTCATTCTTGATGCTCTAATCTTTCTTCATTCATTTACAGTTTCACATTCATTCTATTTATGGTTTTGTTTGTATTATTAGAATTATTGTTCAACAGTTCTTTGTCCTTTTATCTACAGTTAAAACCTTTTTTGGGGATTCTAAACTTCCAAGCAGTAAATTCTTATTAACACACCAAAGCTCAGAGATTCTAATGAGACGTCCTCTCTGCTTGTCAGATATTGATGAGTGTGTCCAGACTCCCAGCCCGTGTGCTTATCAGTGCCGGAATGTCCCAGGCAGTTTTCGCTGCGTTTGCCCACCTGGCACTGTGCTGCTGGGTGATGGCCGTTCCTGCGCTGGTCTGGAGAGAGGCCATGTTTTCACCAACAGCACCAGGTTCCAGGCGAGGCTGCGGCCGCAGCTGGTGTCCACTCTGGGCCGACCGCTCCTGAACCCGTTTCAGGCCAAGCATCCGGCACCCACCCGCAGTCCCAGGCACAGCTGCCCTCTTGGCTTCAACAATAAGGATGGCGTCTGTGTGGGTAGGTCTGCATGAGAGTAGAACCTTTCAGGGCCTTCTAGGCCTTCTAGATTTTCTAAAATGTTTCTGCTTCTGCTCCCCCTGCTCAGACATCAACGAGTGTGTGTTCAGAAAACCATGCCAGCATGAGTGTAGGAACACAGTGGGAAGTTTTCAGTGTTTGTGCCCTCCAGGATACCAGCTCTTACCCAATGGCCGAACCTGCCAAGGTGAGTCAAGTGACAAAAGTGTGTGTAATCAAAAGTATATCTTTAAACTTGATATAAACATTAATGTTTGCTCAGTTGCAAGTTAGTCTCTGACTCCATTCACACCTGCTCACGTCATGTGATCTGTATCTGGATTGTATCCTAGTTAGATTTGAGTCCATTTTAGAATAATTGAATAGAATAGAAAAGTCTGTTTAGAACCATGATCACCTTCATCATTGCCATCATGACCGGTATGTATTAAAACACAGTGTGTTGTAGTGAGATTGTGAAAAATGATGAGGCAAGGGTGAAGTTTAACAAACTGAAGCTTTATTTGAGCCAAATAACTGTTCAAGAGTGGAGATGGAATTAAGATCACATTCAGAGGAGAAACTCATGTCAGGAGAGGAACTGAAGGAGTAGCGATGCTGGATTAAACGGCAATGGCCTGGAGCCGGCGCTCTCTTCCATAATCAGAACAGGGGGTGCTGTAACAGCACTGGGAGAGGTTTTGAGTGTCTCAGAACATCCTGAAGTGCTCTGAGTGATTCAGATTTAAATCTGGTTTAAATGCATCTCATTCACACCAGGATGTTTGGGTCTGGACAAACCATATATAATCCTGATACTTAACACGGATGAAGTGATTAAGTGTAAGCAGGGTCTTTGAGTGCTCATTGAAGAAACAACAAACTGTATGTTCACAACATATTAACATCTTACATAACAGATGAAAATGATTCTTGCAGATATTGATGAATGTACTGAACAAGGAGTGCAGTGTGGACCAAACCAAATGTGCTTTAACACTCGAGGGAGTTACCAGTGTTTGGACACACCCTGCCCTGCCAGCTACCAGAAAGGGGGCAGTCCAGGGTAAAGCACACTTTATTCCCTATATGGACACTACAATATGTAAATCATAATGAATAATGTATAGTAAATTAATGAGTAACCAGAACCAGGAAGCCCGTTAGAGCTAATCACAGAAGATAAGGCTTTAATAGTGGGAAGCCTGTTGTTTTAGGAGGTACACACTGATACATTGATTGGATCTGGAATATTATTTGGACCACCACACTGGAGATGTGCTATTATGTTACAACATGAGCAATTAATGTAATGAATAAAACTTTATAAGCATGTAATGAACCCCAACTGCCGGGGGTTAAGCTGAGGAATATTTTCATATGTACTTATATATAAAAGATGCACCTCAAGAAGACAGAATTAAGTATTGTTTTAATATGTTACAGTTTTCAAGGCTCTTAAGTTTTATGTTTTCCTAAATATTTAAATATTTAAAAATATTTTGTTTGATTATTGTGTCTGGTTTGTGATGGTGTTGAGTTGATGATCTATGAATTTGATGTCTGACATTTTCTTCAATATTTAGTCAATGAAGGTCTGAACCAAGCTGATTGACACTTTTGTGGTCCACAGGACATGCTTTAGACCCTGCTCTCAAAACTGTGCTGCTGGAGCCTCTCCCCTCATTCTCCAGTACAAGCTCCTGACTCTTCCCCTGGGAATCCCAGCCCAGCACAATGTGATCCGCCTGTCAGCATTTTCTGAGGATGGTGTCCTGCAGGAGCGCACGTCCTTCACCATCCTGGAACATGGAGGTGAGATCCAAGGCCGACCATTCGGAATTAGGGATGAGGCTGGAAGGGGCATCATCTTCACCACACGTTCTTTAGAACAATCTGGTCTGGTCAGGTTGCGGGTACAAGCGACCACACTCACGGAGCATGGTCACATTACCTACCAGAGTATATTCATTATTTACATCTCCATCTCCACATACCCCTACTGACCTGGGAGGCAGCAAGGAGACACTGTACTGGAACTGTGCTGAACTGTGGCTTCCTACACAAGAGTAATGGAAATATATTGGGAAACAGATTTGGTTCCTACATCAAAACTTGGAAAATCATTGTCAGCCAAGTTACCACAAGACATGGCTCTGAGTTATGGATCACTCTCTTCATAAGTTTCCTGTTACTTACTCTCCACTAACTTGCAAAGTAAGCAGAGTTCTGCAGCATTGACATATCTGATTGGGTGGGATACACTGCATTACTGACACACTGGTCCCTGACAATTGTTTACCTGGACTGATTTATATCTTTTTTATATGTATAATTTTATTTAGCAGTTTAGAGGATGTCTGACTCTACTATTGTATCAAGTTATGACAGAAATAAAATTGAGTTATTTTTATTTTTGTTCCTTGATGTTGTTAGGATTTGTTTTAAATTGTATTTTTATCATCAAGAATGTGACTTTGGACAAGTCAATATTTTGGACAGATTAAAGACTGAAAAATGAACCCCTCGATGCATTAAGTGATTACCTTTATGCACTTTTTTCAAAAAACGATATGGACGTATGTGAGGATTTTGTTCATTTTGGGAATTTTATAGAACTCAAAGCAATAAACAAATATTTGTCAGAGGTCAAATCACAGGCTTTCTGGTACATCCCGGCCTGACCATGCACCAAAAGGAAGAAACATGGAAAAAGAAATAACCAGGATTAACTAGAAAAAATATAAAATGTAACCTTTAACCTGACAAGATTTTAACCACCTGCTGTTACATTTCGTACTCAAATGTGTCTCCAATTATTCTTTTACTATGTGGTTAGTAATCAACATATCAGCTCATATACAATAACTAGCTTCTGTATAAAAAAAGCATAACAATCTATTGACCATGTTCGATGACCTTTTAGGGTTAAGATTTGGTTAGGATTAGAATTAGGGTTATTAACTAGACATACTAGAATCATTAGGCTGTCGGGTCAGAAACACAGTGTCAATCCATCACTTTCTAAGAAAACGAAAAGCCAGTCTGAACCCACTCCTACAGAAAATACAGAGGTTCCGTTATAAAGCTGACAAATCATAAGTACGGCTTCATCACTAGTACTTGTGGACTTCAGGTCAGAAAGACAGTCATGTGCTGTCACCCCACGACCAATACACTCCATCCACTGCAGAGGCTGATGATCTGTCTCCAGGAGGAACTCATGAGGTAGTAGAGGTAGTACTTGAAGGCATCAGGAGCCCATTTCGCTGCCAGGCACTCATTCTCCACCATCGAGTATCACACCTCCCTCAGATACAGTTTGCGGCTAATGTACGCCACTGTGGCACCAGTCTGCAACACAAATTGTTCTTTAAAATTAGGACATTTCAGAACAGGGTCTTTACACAATGCATTCCGTAGGTCTTCAAAAGCCTTCCTGCCTTCCTCCGACCATTGCACTTGGACTGGAGAGTTCTTACGTGTCAAGTGTGTAGGTACCTGAAGTTGACACAAAACCGGAGGCTCCCATCTTTCTCTGTAATGAACACCACTGGACTGCTCCATTCACTATTCAATGATTCAATGATGCCCATGGCCAGCATCTGGTCAACTTACTTCCTTAACGCAGCAAGGAACCGCTCAGCAATATGGGAGCTCATGTGACAGGGAACCGTCCCCTCACGCAGAGTGATATGATGATTTATCAACCTAGTGTGACCTGGCTGCTCTTTAAACAGGGCTGGACCACAGAGATGATTGATATCCATTTGCTGGACAGGGGAGAGATGGCTGAGGTCAAGGATGCCCTCTGATGGTAAAGGAAGGTACTGCTCCTCAACTTCATCCTCTGACACCTGTCAAATTAGGAACACCTCAGCTCCCGACCCTGGATGTTCCTGCCACTACTTAAGGAGATTTATATGCAACACCTTCTGGAATTTTTCTGCCCCAGCCTGGCGACCTCATAAGTTGTAGAACCACACTTCGTCAACAATTTACTGGTGTTACTCAGCAGCATCACCAACACCTTGTCCCTTTTTTCAAAACTCAGGCTCTTTGGTAATAATAGGTCTTTTGACACTGTTGCACCTGTTTGAGGTTCTGTTGGGCCAGTTCCACCATACTCGTCAACCTCTCTCTCATCTGCAAGACATATGAGAGAATGTTCTGTGACTGTGGCAAGGAGTATTTGACACAAAGAGGAGAAAGAAATACTGAAGACAGTTTTCTGTTGCAGTTTTTGGGCAAAATGCTGTAGTCAGATAAAGCTGGATTCTGAAGGTAAAGAGCATACTGAAAACCAAAAAAAATGGGAACCACTGCTTACTGTAATGTTACAATGATAGACAAACAACAACTGGCTTACATGCACATACTGGTACCGCAGCTCTGTCAGAGTTCCTCTCAAATGGTACCCTGTGAATCTGATGGATGGATGGATGGATAGATAACATTTTGGAATATGGCATTGTCTTGCATCACGGATCTGTCTCAATGTGATGTAACCATGTTACAGATCTCTTGTTCCTGTTGTTCATTGAGAAGTTTTCCTCTGCCACCCATGTGAGGTTGTCGTCCAATCCTAGACATAGAAGTCGAAGGACAACACTGTATGACAATCTGTAATGTATGCCTTATGTATTTGTTACAGAATGAGTTACTAATGTAATTGTATTGCTGTAATGTATGCCTTATGTATTGTATTGTATTGTATTTACTTACAATTGTAATGCATCACTGCCCAGTGACTGGAATACTACTCTGAACTGTATCAATAATTCCAATTTATTTTCTTTGTCATTTTTATAATATCAAACTCCTCCTTCATTAGTCAAGTTATAATTTCACCTGACTGTCAATTACTGTTCCAAGAAATGTTTATATGGTGTTCATGGTATTATGTTCTTGACTAATTTTGACAGTTGAACAGACTATTGTGCATAAGATGACTTACACAATGAAATCATGCTGACATGTTTTGGAAAGAACAACCATTAGACTGAGAATCAGCTAATAAGTTTAGATCAGCAAGATCTATTTATTTGGAAAATGTGCTAAATATGGGCTCATTGTGCTAACTGTAGGCTACTTGTACATAACCATTAGCAAAGATGCACTGAGACACTTGAGACATGTACTGAGACATTTGCAATTTGATGAAATCAGTGAGAAATGCCATTTTGTTGTGAACAATTGCAAGGTGGTTTGGAGATTTGTCCATGTTATTTTGAGAATGTCATTTCTGTTTCAAGAAATGAGCCAAACCACTGGTGAAAAAAAAACAAAACCCTAACAACATAAAAGTTTATCCATTCTTTGGAAAAAAAATTCTTACCTTTTAAATACAAATGCTTTCACTAGAATGGCAAACCCAGCAACTTCAGAACCCCTTGAGTTGTCAGACTCAAGATATTTGCACCTAAATCATTGCAATATGTGATGCATATTGAATAGATGTGAGTGTGTCATCTTAATAGAATCATTGGTAACAGTTTATTTTTAGGACATCTTTCATATATGGATAGGTAGGGATAGATAGATAGATTAGATACACATTACAAGTCAGAGGTTTGGGCCCAACAAAAAATAGAAAATAAAAAAATGCTTAAAACCAATGTAACTCATTGTTCAACAGAATACTGATTCCACACATCCTTCCAAATTTTATCCAGTCCAAAGAGAAGCAAAACTTAAAAAAGGTCCTGGGACAGTTTGGACACAAGCCTCCAAAAGCTACTGGAAATTGTCATGAATCCATGCTGTTGTAATAAAGTAACATACAGTGTATTTAGTATTGTTGAAATATTGAAATATTTGAAATCAAGCTGACAGCTCTGTTTAAAAAAGGTTGAGGCACTTTTTTACTTGCATCCAGGCCACTGTTGAGTAGTTCTATAGTTCATTTAAAGTGCATTTCTACATTTGTAATGGACTCAATGTTCTCCACTGTAGTGTCTGGATGTGCAGTTCTGGTGCATTAGGTTTGTCTTGGGGCACTCTCAGTACAGCTGCTCTGTAATAACTTAGAGTGGAAAATGCAAAGATAATGGCCAGTGACGACTCCTTTTGTACGTTTCAATTGAGGGAAGCCTGTGGTAAGATGGGACAGATAATGGGTCAGGAAGGCATGGAGTGGCTCAGGGGCTGGAGTAAAAAGCCCAAGCACGATGCCATCAGTGCCTGAGGTCAGAGAGGCATGAGTGCTTTCAGGTGGGCCACCGTTTGGACGGAAGACCCCTATCTGCATCTGTGGAGATAAGGCTAGGAGAAGAGGAGGCTGCAGCTGGCCTTGGGCATGCATCAGCAGACACATAAAGGCTAATTTGGCTAACTCCGCTAATTCAGCTAAACCAGCTTGGGTATAAATATTGCCTCATCTCACAGTGGGTTGATGGAGAAGAGAGACGGAGATGGAGGGAGAGGACAGAGGAGAGAAGGCAGTGGCTGCCATGGAGGCCTGCTACCAGGGCTTTGACCCTGTGGCGTACCTGCGGTACAACTACACTCCACCAAGAGCGGACTTCGACCGGAGTGACAGCATCGTGCCGTGGAAGCTCAATTGCCTTCACAAAGCTTTCTCAGAGGGTGAGCAATTTTTCGGACACCTTGCTCTTCTCTTTGTGCCTGTCAGACTGAAAAACAACAATAAATAAATACATAACCAGTACTGGTAAGGCTGCGTGAATGACAGTGGACATAAAACTACATATTCCAACATATTTCAACATTATTGGAGTGATGGACAAAATGAACAATTGAGCCATTATGACAAAACTTGTTGTAATAAGCTTTCATGTCAGTAGTAGTTTACTAACTGAACCATAAACACAAATCTTGCTTTGCCAAAAAGAAAAAACTAACTAAACTAAGTTAAAGCAACTTAAGAACTAATAAGAATAAGTTACTAATACTTCACGGTGTGTTCCATGTTCGAAAGTAAAATTTTAGCCACCACTATTTAAAATGTCATTTTACACCACATTTATCAGTTAAATGGTACTTTGATAAGAAATACACAAACAAACATAAGTAAATATCTGTGTGGGGTTATTTACTTGAAAGAATAGCATAATAATTATTAGATTGTGTGAGTATAGTAATCAGTGAGTCATTAAATAATTACTTTATGTGACAAAATATATTTAATGCTATTTAGCTTCTAATCAGAATGCATCCTGAAATGTTAGTAGCCTATTAATGAACTCCAGAAGAACTAACGCTATCTAGAACTCACAGAAACTAAATGTTTCTAGCTATACATAGATAAGGTGAGAGTTTAGATAATTGCTTCATGCTTGTCTGTTTACATAATAAGGTCTTATTGTGCTCATGGGACATAATAGTGCTCATTAAAACATTTTCACATAACAGATCTCCAATTCAGGATTAATACAGAACTGACCCTAATGACCTCCCAATGTGCATTACTCAAAATGAAATAGTACCACATAGTCTTACTTTTATTTATTTTCTGGCCTCAAATCAGATGGGATAAAAGGAGAAGTTCTGGTGGATGTGGGTTCCGGTCCGACTCTGTACCAGGTGATGAGCGGCTGTGAGCACTTCAGTCGGGTCATTTTGTCCGACTTCCTGGAGGTGAACCGAAAAGAGCTGCGCAGCTGGCTGCAGGACGGCAAGAGCAACCTTGACTGGACACCTTACCTGAAGTGTGTGTGCGAGCTAGAGGGGCGCAGGTGGGATGCTTGGTCTACTTCCTTTAATGTTCTTGGGTAGTCACATGTACTGTAGTTCCTTCATTAATTACTTTCATTTCCGGTCCCTGTATCCGAAAGAATGTTTATTTGTTTATTAAGCTAAATAGTGAGGTACGTATGAATCATTTAAGCACAACAAATCACCAGTGAAGAAACAGGTGCAGATGATTCCAGATGATCAGGCGTTGATCAGTATACTGGTGGTGCTGAATGCTGAGTGTTTGGAACTCCTTTATTGAGGCGCCTTTTATCTTTAGCCCCTTTGCGGCCTCTCACAGTAAAACATATATTCCCATTTCTTTAGTTTAATCTAGTCAATATGACAAAAAAATTGACAGGCATAAATGAGGATTTTTGCACCAAGAAGGTAATTCAAACCAAAATGTGGTGTGAAATGAGGGGTGCAATTTATCCAAAAAGTAGTAATTTTTGCAAATAATCATCACAACAATAATACATGTTGGGTTAAAATAGTTTATATTTCAATACATTTCCCCAAAAAAGAGCCCAAAATACACACCCTATCCCATGGGTTAAAAAATCACCATTCTGAGGGATAAAGAGAGGATGTTTTTGGTACAGTGGTCTAGGAAATACCCATTAAAGTCTTTCATTCTCAAGTCCTGCAGCTTGGACCGAAAAGGCAGAAAGGCTTCGCTCGGTTGTGACAGATGTGCTGCCCATCAACGTCCACCAGCTCAGCCCCCTACCAGCCGGATCATTGCCCAGCTCAGGTGCCGACTGTCTAGTGTCATCCTTCTGTCTTGAGAGTGTGAGTCCAGACCTGTCTTCATTCACTCGCGCACTGGGCCACCTGTCTGGCCTCCTGCGTGCGGGTGGGCACCTGCTGCTGATTGGAGCACTAGGAGAGAGTTTTTATCTTGGTGCTCCGGGCTTGCGCATCCCTGTGGTGCCGCTAGACGAGGCCCAGGTGTGTTCCAGTCTGAGAGCCAGTGGGTACCAGCTGCTGCAGCTCTGTGTCTACCACTTGCTGCCGGACATGAGGGTGGGGGTGGATGACGTCACTGGAGTGTTCTTTGCTAAAGCCAGGAAACCGTAGTCATGGTGATTGAATCTGAGTGAAAAGAAGGGTTAATTCTGGGAGTCTGATTGGTGGAAAAGCATTTTGAGCTGGCTTGTTATACTTTTCAGTGCAATGTTAAGTCAGTGCAAAATATTTCTCTTTTCAATCATGTAAAGTTCATCCATGATGTATAAACTGATATAAACTGAAAAAATATATATTTTTGGGTGTTTATGATTACATTATGTGTCTATATAGTGAGTTTAATATCAATATTATTATCGATAAGCCACATTATTATTATTGTTGTGTTGTATATGTTTGGATTGTAATAAAATGTCCAGGGGATGCAAACAAGAAACAATAACAAAATCCGATAGGGCATCCTTCATCGTTCATACAGGAAAGAGTTAAGAGATTTGAAGCAGAGGTATCTTCAGTTGTCATCGGCTCACCAGATCTGATACAAGACTCGTTTTTCTGGTTTTCACTTTTTGTCAGCAAACTACCAATAAACTGAAAACTTGTTTGGCAAAGTAGAGCCATGAACACTTTGCTGATGCATGTCTGAGATTATGCAGCGAAATGTTTCAAATAAACATCCTCACAAGACTAGTTCACACCACATTCCTTTACTGCTTTGACCGTAAACCTTGAACACAAAATGTCCTCGGCCATCAAAGATAACAGATCCTGATAGATTAGTCCTGAAATTTGAACTTTAACTTTGTAACTGGATGATGTAGAGTAAAAAATCCGGTCTGGAAAATCAAGGGGGTCTGTGAATGAGGCCTGGAAAATGCTCTTCATGTGTGTAGTTTCTGGTCAAACTGGTGACAAAGAGCCTTATAAATCCTTGTAAACACACCAAGCCTCATTCTTTAGAACTTTTTGTTACTTAACTTCGCTATATGGTGAAACGTACCAAACCATGATATCCAAACTATAGTGTAAACCAAACCGTGACCTTTCTGTACTGTTACACCCCTACTATAGAGATAT
>JBBPCY010083549.1:0-24895 GCA_037974405.1 Brachyalestes nurse
TAGTCGACTTCTATCAGGCAGAGTATACTAGTGCCTCTGAAGTCGACTAGGGGACTATAGTGTTAATGCCCTACTACATATATATATATAAATATATATATAAATATATATATATATATATATATATATATATACATATGCACATTATAGTGTTTTGTGTATTTTATGTATAAAGAGCTTAAGAAAAATTATGGAAGAGGTCACATAAGTGTTAGGATGTGGGCCGTACTTTGCAACTGATTGACATCCAGGAGTAATAGGGGAGTGCGTTCCTGTGAACCTTTTTGAAGCTTAGTTCAACATTAACTCTGCCCTGATGACACTGAAACAGATCTTCTGTCCTGTTTCCCCATTTATGGCTCATTCTGTCCGTTCCTCCTGCTCCTGTCCACTCTTTGACTCCTCCACATTCTTCTGTTGTATAATTGAACCACGGGTCATTTTAAATGTCCTCTCTAGGGAATTACACAGTGCGCTGAATCCACTATATTTAGCCTTCCTCCACTGACTGCATGCTTTTCTGTGCTTTCCCCATCAGACCTCCATCAGACACATGGCCAGGGTATGGCAACGACTGATGACATCATCAGCGCTTGACACCTCCCACTTAAATAGGTGTAAGGAACATGCTGCCGCATCTCTGATGCTATTAGCTGTGTTTCAGTAGCACCATGTGCTACAGTTCTTTAGTTAGAAACGAGGGAGGACAAGCTCGTGACTCATAGCACCCACCCACCCAAATGACTGGCAACACACGATGCTCAAAGGAAAAAATGGTTTTGGTCATAACAGTGAAGAGGTTAATAATTTTCTAATATATACACATTCACTTTATATCTGAAAGTTTATAGACACCTGCTCACCCTTGAGTGTCTTCTGCAATCAAGAATAATACATTTGTCTCACTGAATGGCACGGCAAGTGTTGATATAGCACGCCACATACAAAGGCAATTAAAGATGCTTTACGTATGTTGAAATAGAAGAAAATGAATAAGATATAGAATTAAAAAACTCTAAAGTGCAGTTTGTTTCGGAGAAAATAAAAACAGGAACAGGAAAATTATTCTGAAGATGAACTGACTGTGGCTGAGGGCTGCCTCACCACGTTTATTTCTGGTGTTAGAGAAACAGGTCAGACTACACTGAGCTTGTAGACCAGTATTTTCCCAGCGTATCAGTAATAGATTATTTTGAAATCTAATCTTAAACTGACCAAGAGTACTGGAGTGATATGTTCATACCTGTTTTTTCTGGCAGCAGCATTTTGAATTAGCTGAAAGTGCCCTAGGGATATTTTTGGGAAAGCCAAATTGAATCACTTCTCTTTTATTCCTCTTTTAGATGGAGGAAGGTAGAATGCACCCAGGTGTTGATAAGGTGATGAATTTACACAAGGTAACTTTGATGCAATGGTTGTCTTTGGCCTTTTGGAAGGAATTTACACTAGATGTTAAAACACAAATGTGAGGATTTGATTTAGCCGCAACAGATAGTCAGGAAGTTTTTACTAAGAATAAATAAACAAAACCTGAGTGTTCTGCACATCAGAGATAGTCAGTGAGTTCAAGCCTTGTGTCCACAGAAGTGCACAGACTGCCTGATGTAAACTGTGCGCTAAAATCACCACAGCTTTCAGAATCTCTCCTGGGACTCAGAATTTAACCTGATCTTTCTAACTGCATTTGTCTAATAGGAAGCAAATAATTCAGACTATATTCAGATAAATGCTGGTAGCAAGTAGTTACTTGCACATCAGTGAGTCTTTCAGAATGAGATACAGGCCTAGTCACTGAGGCCAAAAAAAACCTTCCTGCTATTCTAGTTTAAGAAGTCATACCTGAATTTAATTAGAAGCTGCAGGTATTTTGTACATTTGCCAACTGGTACTCTTCTTTATAAAAATGTAATTTGTTTTGTTCTTGTAGAAATCTCATGCAACAGGCTGGTCCTGTCCTATCAGAGATGAAATAAATAAAAAATATTGCCAGTCAGATAGTTGACTCCTGCCTACAGGGCCGAATAGTTAAACTATGGAGGCTGTTTATATGCAATTGAAAACCTGTGACAGCAATGGATGCCCCTTAACATGGGACAGCTTGTGGCCTGATAGTTAGGGAGTTGCCCCTGTGATCAGAAGGTCCACTTTAATTTACAAACACACTGATTAGAATATGTTTCTGGATACTTTTGGACATACTATGTAAAAGGCAAATGTTTATTTGGTACACCTGTCTAGTGCCAGGGTGGCTGATTCAGTGTTAGAGTGATACATCAAATAACCACTATTTGGTTCCCTGAAAAAAAAAATGTAAGTGATATACATGAGTGTAAATAACCTTTTGAAAGTTTAATGAACCTCTATTTAAAGTAAAGCAGTCCTGGAGCAATGGTGTCCAGCACATTTCGGTGATTTCCCTATTCAAACACTTCTGATTCAAATTTATTTATTTTCTGGTTCAGTGAATGAATTTAACCAGACAAATCACCCACATGGTACATCCAGGAGCAGGACTGAAGTGATGTAAATGTCACTATTTATTATATTTAGTAACCTTTATATTTATGAGTTTAGCTGGTACTAGACACACTGGTATGATTTGTTCTTATGTAAAATTTGTGTGAGGTTGGGTGGTGTACCTATACAGCAACTCTGTGTATACACACACTCATGGGAACCATCACAGTCAGTGTGAGTCTGGGCTGGTGGGTGTATGCACTTGTCATGTCTGTGAAATTATGAATGGCCCGAGAGGATGGCGTGGTGTGTGAGTGTGTGTGTGTGTGTGTATGAGAGAGAGAGAGCGAGAGAGGGAGGGATGGATGGAGAGAGGAAAAGACGTGTCTGGTGATACGTAGAAGAATTGCCAACCAGCAGCACAGCCCCTCTGACAAAGGTGGAGAAAGAGAAGGTAAGAGACGTCCTCTCTTTTTTCTTTCATTTGTTCATTTCATTAAATACTTAAATACTGTATCCGTGTGTCAGCATTGCTGCATTGCTGGAGGAAAAAGCCCCAGTCGTTCTATTGTGTCTCAGAGGAGCAGAGAACAGTGTTCTGTGGCCAGCGATGTGGAATGTATGAATTCAGAATTCTGCCTTATTAGACAATTGGGCATCCGCCTGACATCAGGCACATTATAAGCTGTGCGTGTGTACATGGGTGCATGTGTGTGTGTGTGAGAGAGAGAGAAAGGAAGACTCTCTAGGGTCAGTGACGTGTTGTGGAAATTGGTATGCAACACTGTTCTCAAGAACAGTGAAGGGCAAGGTGGAACCATGTGGTGCTGGTGTGGTGATGGTGGTGGTGGTGGGGAGGTGGGGGGGCTTTCACAATTCACAGTAGATATAAAGGGGTGATTCAGTGCAGAGATCTTTGAGAGCTAGCAGTATCCTTTATCCTTTATACCCAGCACATACTCAGATTGAGCCCTTGAGGGTCCTTGAGGGTCTTCATCTTGTTAGAATAGTTCTTTCTGCAGTCAGGCGAAAAAACGGTGGAAAAGTCCTACTGAAAGATCTTAGTGTGAGCTGTGGTGAATCTCCCAAGGCCCGACATTACTTCCAAGGACAGGCTGAGAGCAAATGAGAACATATCCTCATTCAGAGAACACAGTTTTACACATTTTATTTAACACTGTTTACAGAATGTATCTGTAAAATATCTAAAAAAACACATAGAATGTATTTTATATATTATACTTTTATATATTATTTTTATTTATTAGTATTAGTTTTTATTAAACGCTGTGCACTAAAAGGTTGTGCACTCACATTAAAATTTTTTAGTTTATTTTCATTTACAAAATCAAAACATGGTTTGACTGCATACACAGTGAACTTGGCCTTGAGTTTAGGCCATGAATATAAAAAATTCGGAACTCTATGATGATATTAATTTTACGGGACTGTAAGTGATTGTGTTATAGCACCAAGCATTTCACATGATTACTTTTTTTCCTTTCTACATGGTGCAGAGACATCTGCAGCTCGTAAAGGACATTCCAGGTTTTATCTGAAGCTTGAACTGGAGATAAGTTAACATATATTTCACTTTGTTAATAGAAGTGTCCTGGCTACAACTGTTTTTATTGCCTAAAACACCCACTGCTTGTTTGCTTGGCGTATTCACAGCCAGAAGGCCTAGAGTGATGGAAATTGTAAATGAAAACATGATTGCTTGATTCCATTGTCACGTTTTAATCATGTTGGTGGTTATTTTGACATGTTAGGCCTTTACTCCAGCTCATGAAGGCCTAGTGAATGGGAAATCTCACTTCCAATCATCTACCCATTTACCACAGAAATATCTGATTAGATCATTATAAGTAAGTTTGTATCTTTTAAGAGTGTAGTTTATAGTTCATAGTAATTCTCTGCAAAAGAGAGAGAGAGAGTTTTTAAGCCTTGTATCCATTCAAGGTCCACATCTGATCTATTGGTCAACCTTACAAATAGAGTTGTTGATGACAGTTTATTTAATACTGCACAGTTTATATTAATCACACTCCTTATATCATCCTTCAGCAGTGGTCAGTTTCTTGCCCCAGGGTGCTGATGAATGGATATTTTTGGCTGGACTAAGTCTGGCAGTTACACTGAAGTGTTAAAAAATCCAGAGGCACTGCTGTGTGTGATCCAGCACACACATACACACACACACACACACACACACATTCTAACATACCACTAATGCATCACTGTCGCTGCTGTGCTGAGAATGATCCACAGCCCAAATGAAACCCCCTGGTTATCATGTGGGATCTTGACCATTGATGAACAGTGTAAAGGGGGCTAAAAATGATGCAGAAAACAGATGGATTATAGTCTAATAGGTAAACTACAAAGAGCACCTATGTGGTTAGCGCAGCAGATCAAATCAACGAGTGTAGATATCAACCCAATACTGATATGCAGTGTTGTCTCTAATTACTGGTATAGACACCTACCATGTGGGTACACTTTATAGGTTTACCGTTACAAACTGTAGCTCCTCTGTTCCAGATCCACTTTACCGCATTCATCAGTGGAAAGGGACCACCATAGGACTATAAGCATGTATCGTTCATGCTTAATTGAAAAGTAACCATGACAATCGAACATTTTTGAAAACATGAAGTCATGGTATTCCCAAACATTTGATGGAGAGTGTACATAACTACCATGAAAAAACAACAAGAAATTCGCACTAGTCAGTCAAAAATCTTGTATCTGCCTGTTCTGGGCAGCTGGGGATTATTTTCCCATTCATGTGATGGTATGAAGAGGACACGCTGGCTTGCTTCTATATAGTATACATTATACATGCACTCATGCACACACTTACTGAGTGGTACACACACAACTGCATGCACACACAAAAGAGGAATGTGCTAATATGGTACATTCACATTCCCTTTTCCTTTGAACTAATGTGAACTTGCGCAATCGCAAGTACAAATATCCTTGCCTGGGTGTGTCTATGTTTGAGTAAAAAGAGAGTGGTGTGTGTGTGTGTGTGAGAGAGAAAGAGAGAGAGAGAGAGAGAGAGAGAGATACACTGAGAGATTCAGAGATTACTGAGTGTCCTGAAGCTCTCAGTGAATCCGGGTGCCACTGGGAAAAAAAGCTCAGTGGTTGAAAACGTGGAAAGTACAGACTTCCAATCCATTTATCTACATGAGTAAGTCAACAGAAATGAAGGTGACATTTAAGACCAAAACACCAGTGCATGGTCTGTGTGTGTGGTGTGTGGATGACAGTAGAGTAAAGGAGGGTGGCATGATATTAGCAGAAACTGTAGTCTTCAGAAAGTCCAGAGAATCATGTATATCATCTTTCTTTGAGAACGTGTTTAAGGTAGTACATAATCATGTATACATGAATGTGAATAAAACCTCCTAAAATCACACTGTGGCTAATCATCTCAAATGACTTAAAAACAACCAACAATATTTTAAAATTAATTCTATAGCTGACTTGTGCAGAGACACCAACATGGGTGAAATTGTATCTCTTTTATTTGTCAGTGAGAACTTGTAACCAAACAGTGAGAACTAACTCCCATACAGAGAGAACTTGTTGGTTTGATTCCTGATTAAGTGTTTATTGAACTTTATTGAAGACTTGTCTGTTAACAGTAGGACCTGTATGCAGATCATGTAATGGAACTATTTTTCTTTAGTGGATTGTAGAACATTCCTTTTAAATAATGTTACATCAGATTTGTTATGAAGTAATATCAGCCATGATAAAATCACAATAATGCCCACAAGGTCATGGTACGCCATGAGATGTTGGTACTTGTGTGCAGTGTTGGGGAGTAACACAATACATGTGCCGGCGTTATGTATTTAGAATACAGATTATGAGTAACTGTGATCCGTTACAGTTACCGTTTAAATAGGTGATAATTAGAATACAGTTACTTTGTTGAAATAAATGGATTACACAGCGGTATTTTCCTGTTCCATTTTAGGCTACCTCCTCTCTAAATTCGGTAATTCCATGCTTTGCCGGAAACCCAAACAAAACACGCAATAAGAGCCTCTAATATAAGTGTCCTGTTAATGCTGGTGGCGTCAGTTACACAATGGACCCGGAGCCAGCACAACAGACAGGGGCAGACTGGCAGTCTGTACGTTCTGGAAAAGTCCAGAGTGGCCGTCCGGTGCACGGCTGTCGGCCCGAGACGTGCATAACACCGCCCCCCGCCCTCGGAACCATGGGCGTCGGCCTGTATTTCTCGGCTGAGATGTGGCCGAGATGTGGCATACCAAACAGAATTTGCATGATGTGATTGCTACATTCATGTTTTTTGTAAAAAGCACGACAATATATTAAGTAATCCAAAGTATTCAGAATATTACTCACATTGAATAACTTAACAGAATATGTTACAAACTACATTTTGGGGCATATATTCTGTAATCTGTAGTGGAATACATTTTAAAAATAACCTTCTCAACACTGCTGGTGTGATGATATATAAAGTAAAGTGTCCCCTTATAGTCATGCGTGAACACACCACAGTACACAGTGTGAACAATGTGAAATCCTTTCATTCACCAAGTGAAGCAGTGGGCTGCCACCAACAAGGGGCACTCAGGGAGCAGTGTGTGGGGACGGGTTCTTCCTCAAAGGAACCTCAGTGATGACACTAGCAGTGTTGGAATTAGAACCTACAACCTTCTGATTGCAGGGGCAATTCCCTAACCACTTGGCCACCAGCTGCCCCATATATGGTACTCTGACTTTGGGCTTGTGTTTACATTTACAACAATCTTGTTACAGCAATCTAGTCTTGCACTCGCAAGACTAGAGCCTTGCATTGAAAGAGTACTGCTAGATGTGCAGTTAGACAGGGCTTTCTATCATCGGCATACTTAGCCAACCTGTATGATGAACACATAATAAGAGAGGAAGGACCAGACAAAGATGACTGAGGACTGAAGATTGGTGGAAGAAACCTTAACAACGTACTGCGTGCAGATTACATGACACACAAGGCAGAATATATAGGAGGACCTAGATGACATTATAATAACAGTTAAACAACAATAAAAAAATTTAACTTCAGTCAAAATGAAGAAAACATTATGATACACTTAATGTTGGGTTTACCATTGATGGTGAGGATCAACAGTGGACAGCTTCCGTCCGCTTGGATCAATTATTAATGACAAAGAATCCTGCAGTCAAGTACAAACAAATGTACTTATTTTTCAAAACAAGGATGAAGGGGCTTGAAAAGATTTTCTGATGCAATGATGTTTCTCTACAAAGAAAGAATCAGAATAGTCCAGTCTTTTCATGATCTTTTCTGTGGTTCTTTATCAGTGCAACAGCTGGAAATACAAGACAGAAAAAGCACTGATGCCTTTAAACAAGTTGGCAAAAACTTTTGAGAGTACCTTGGATGTCTAAGAAAAGAAACAATTTGACCAAATCATTTGACCCATGACCAAATCAAGCCTCTCACCCAGATATCTAAACTGAAACTTGAAATTTGAGCACATTATAAGAACCAACGCATTGAAGTTACAAAAATGCTTGGAAGAGTTAAAGGTAAAAGAGCAAGCAACAAGACGGAGAGATACGATCAGGGCTCTCATGAACAAGCTGTCAAACAGACCCAAACAGAAGATCTGTATCTCAACAGGAGAAGGAGTCAACTTGAAAGCTCAGTATTACAGTGGAAGTGTAACTCAGGCAAGGAATGATCAGGTGTGTTAGAGAAGAAAGAAGCAGAGAAAGGCATTAACCAGACTGAACATTACTGCAGTAATCACATAAATTGAGGGTGAGTCAGCATAGGTGCTCATTGTGCATGATGATGAAGTCTGACAGTGTGACCTTAATCACTCTGTTCATTGTCTATGAGAGCAACACTGTGACTCAGCGAAGACCGTCTGACCCTGGGTAATTTCATGTGCATTCCTGTTATTTTCCTCACAGTAAGGAAGTTCTGATACGCATGCTCTCACTCTGTTACTGCGGAGACCTTGCCATTTAGTGGAACAACAGAACATTTTGGTGAATTTGTAATTGCCTGGGTGTGTAAATGAACTGGAGCCATTCCCCCTGTGTTTCCATGGTGACCTAGGTCTCTTCTGATTCTGTTCTTTGTGCGTGTACCCACTGGCCTTAGGAGATCAATTTTGAACAAACACACACACACACACACACACACACTGTACTGTGCCATTGATCTTTACTGTTTTCATCAAAGCATTACCTGCTTTACCTTAGATGTAAATGTAACTTAAAAGGTTTGTGCACACACATTTCTTCTGAAAGGGTATTAATAGGGGGTCTTTTATCCCTTTGCTGCAGGAACAGCCTCTACTCTTCTAAAAAAGACTTACCAATACATGCTGGAACATTGCTGCAATGATTTGATTGCATTCATCCACAATGCCCTTAGTGAGGTTAGGTACTGATGTTGGATGACTCTAGATCGTAAACTTGGATGGATTGGATCACTTTGAGGACACAGTTCCACCAATCCACAGCCCAGTGATGGAGTGATTTATTCTCCTTCACCTGACATTTGGCATAGGGCGTGGTGACCCTAGGCTCATGCGCGGCTACACCAGAGTGTTCCAATCAGTTCGCTTTACTTTTCTATGTAAACTATACTAACTAGAACACATTTGTCAGATCTTACTACACCTTAAAGTTGCAGAATTCATTCTACTACTTTATTTCTACTACTACTGAAAAATATCCATGTCCTGAAGAGATCATAGTTGGTACAAAGCTGCAGTGACCTCTAGTGGTCATGAACTGTAGACATGATTGCTGAGGACCTACTTCCCATTACCGTGACATTAAAGGCTGTGCTGTTACTTTGCCAGGCTGACAGACAGGAGCCCTGAGTGAGTGTGATAAAGAGCTTCTCTCCTCCCTCCTGCACCCCACTGCCACTCCGCACCTCGCCGCACCTCGCCAACATGGAGCAGAAGGTAAACAAGGAGATTTGGGTCCAGCTCACAGCACTATCACAGTTAAAAATGTCAAATCTTCCCACAGACTCTGCACACATGAAATCACAAGACTCCCTACTGACCACATCAGATTTGTTTGCACTGTTGGGCACAGTTTTTAGCATGTTTTAAATAACTGAGTGTTGTGGAAAAAGATACAATATTTTAATATGCCATTACTTTTGAAGTAGTGATGTTAGATGCATAAAATTGTCATGGTTTACAGTATGTACTCGTATTACTAGTTTAGGTTCCACCTCTGGCTCACAGCAAAGGTTATTTTGTGTCAGTTTACCTAGGACTTGGGCTAGGTCATGGATTTTCATTAAAAAGTGAAGAAATAGAGCAAATATTATTTTACGCATTCAGAATATCAAAGCTGTCTTCCAAATCTTTTTTTTCCCACAAGCAATGAAAGAACATATAATCTCTCTAAGAGAACACAGACAGACTATAACATCATAAAGGTTAATTTTGAGACCCAGTATTTTTATTCGCCATTTAATATTTCTTCATTTTGAGGTTGTTAGTCATATCTCTTGTGTAAATTATTAAACCATGTCATATCACATCTGTCATTTTCTAAAACTGTCCTCATTTGGGGAAGAAATGGTTCCTTTTGAGGAAATCTAGGACTCAAAAAGCCTTAAAAACAAATGTTTAGCTGAGATGACATTTAAAAAGCATGGAGTAGCTTCAAATATCGCTTGAATAAATGAAATGCCAGAAATGTAATGTTATGTTAAGCCTAATGTTGTAGGAATTTATCCACTCGTTGTTTTAAAGTGAAATATTTATCTTGATATTACACTCAATATTTCAGATTTTAATAGCAGGCATAACTAGTACAATACCCCCCTCTCTCGCTTACAGAGAAGAAATGGTTACATTACATTAATAGTTATTTTGGGCTCATGTGAATATACAATCAATAGAACTAACAGCACAACCAGTAATAAGGTGGGACTGATTCACCTGCAGCTCAAACTGTAGATTCAAACAGCCTGTCTGTGATAGTCAAATGAGCTGTGGTGCAGCTCAAAGAATTAAAACCTGAATTGATTCTTTAAACTTAAACTTTAAACTTTTTACTTAAAGCTTAAAATGTATAGGTACAGATTGGAGAATGACTTTTGTTGCATAAATCAAACAAAAAAGAAGAATTTTTTCATGGAAATCCATAACTTGACCTATCAGGTCTTAAGTGAGCTAGTGTGGAATAACCTCAGCAAAAAACTGAAAAAATACCCTCATCCTCATTCACAAAAAAAAATCTTCAAAAAGTCATGTATTCCCCAGACAACCTCGCCTCAGAAACACATGGTGAAGAGCAGGTCCAAGTCCACTGAGGAGATCCAGCAAGCGAAGAAGGTGAGAAGTGCATACCAGTTTTACCCTCTCTCAGCCGTGTGCTTTTTGTTCGAAATACTCTAATAAGATTCACTGCTCTTTGTAGCTGACTGGAACATCATTTATTAAACACAGAGACTCACTCACAGGCACACACTTTGATTTTCATTTCACACAAATGCAAAATGACTGTATCCTTACTGGCACTGAGTCCTCCCCTTGTTTTCCAGGCCTTCCACATCCCCCAGAAGTCACTTCCCGGTGGATCCGAATTAGACAAAGTGAAGGTAGGGTAGCCCGCAGTTCAAGTAGGGACAAGTTAGCCTGAGCAGTGAACTGCTATTCGTCATTGTTTACCCTCAGTCAAACATGTCAATAATTACTGCCACAGCAGTTAGGTTACTGTACTGTATCACTAAAATGGTTTAACAGTGAGACGTTTTGACCCTTCGTGTGAGAGAGGTCACAATTGCCTTTCTGTCGTTTCAGGAAAGCCCAGAAGAATCTGAAACTCCGGCATCGTCATCAGAGGAGCTAAAGTAACACTTGTAAATCTCAACACACACACACACACACACACACACACACTCATAAGCTGCGTTACTAAAGCTAAGCCACACTCTAGGTTGCATTCCTAGTCCACTACATCATTGAAAGCTGTTTCAGTCAGAAAGATCTTTAGAACACAGCTGAGAAATGCAGCCGCTCCCGGAGTGTCTTCTGGCTCTTCTCTTCATTCACCCACAATCCTTTGCGTACACATTTGACTCAAAGAAAATTCAAGAGAAAGATGAAACCACCACATCTGCGGCCAGATCTGCAGATTGTGAGTGTAAATGTAAGTTGTTCATAAACGTTGTGTTTTAAATATATGTGTACATGTTACAATTATTTTACTTTTGTGTCAGCATTCTAATATATAATGATGGATTATCAAAAATCTGTGTTTTTAAGATGGGCTGGCTGTGTTTAGCCCATTGGATTGTCTATGATTATAGTAAAAGACTAATAAATCCACTAGTTGGCATGGAGGGACTAAAGATTAATACAGTGGCAGAAAACACAGCAGTTTTCACTCTGAAAGTATAGAATACAGGAAAGTTATTTTTTTTCTGCTAAACACAAGACACATTAAATTGTAAATATTTCACAATATGAAATCAGTTCCTACAAGCTGTGTGAAATCATGCCAAAACTGTCTGCAAGGCCTAAAGAAAACGGAATGAAGCAAACAATAGAGTGTCTTGTTTACTTATTACTAATGTCTCCCACATAAATTCTTGAATAACATCTAAAACAGGACAGTGTAAAGTTTTTCAGCCCAGCAACTCACTCTGAAAGGATCAATGTTCTCTGGTGTGTGGAATGATATGTCACTTTTCTGAAACGTGTGGTGAAATGTGTGAAGATTCTGAAATGTGTGCAGTTTGCACTAGGCTGTCTGCGTAACTCTGTGAACAGTGTGGCATGTTTTCTCTTTGTTTTAAATCTCAGAAAGATTTTGTGATGGTTTTTAACACTGAGATGGAAAGCAAAAAGTGATAGCATGCAAGTTTAGTTAGTCAAGTTACAGAACATAATAATGAAGTTGAGTGATATTTGTGATTATAGTATAGTATATATCATCTTAAGTTTTGTCATGAAGCTTTAATTAATTGTCTGTACAAAATCTGAGAAATATTTTTCCCAAGACCTGAACCAGTTCTTTCTGAAACCCGATGCTGTGGTCTGAGGATGATTTATAACAGATTCCATTACTTGCTGACTTTTTGTCCAGGGATGACAAACAGTGCCCCTTTCCACCCTGCCATAAGCATTTTCAGCCATTCAGTCTCATCTATGTTAGGTACAATATGGTATTGATGTAGGAGATTACAGTTCTGTTAATGTGTGGGAATCCTAGCATATTGCTATGGTTTGCATGAAAAAAAAAACATTTTTAAAACCAAATGTTTTAGTGTCACAAGTGGCTGTTACAACAGTAAACTGTCACTAGGCACTGGCATAGTGCAAAATGAGTAGAATGCACCTGCTTTCAATGAGCTGAGCAGTTTTTGGATTGCAGGGTGACATTTAAATATGAAACAAATTAATATTTTGCTTGGTTTATTGTCATTAAATATTTTCCAATTATATGATTGAAAGACCTTCTGCTTTGCATTACACATCACAGACGAGGAGCCTTCATAGATAAAGGCGGCTGAGGATGCGTCTTGCTCGGCTGCAGCCTAGCTTTTGGAACGCAGCTACACTCTCTCCACTATTGTCATTTCCCACAACTGACACATATGACCTATACACCCACTTCCACACCATGATACACCCCAACCCCTTACAAAGCCTGCTGTTACTTCACCATCTCCGCACACACACTACAGAGGCAATCTCAGATGCACACACCTCCATGCTGTTCTGTGCATGACTCATGTACATATCAACTGAATGTGTTTGCGCAATAAAACAGTTTGGTGAGTGTGTCCCTGTGAAAATTAAATGTTTTCTTATTTATAACAGTATATTCCAACATATACACATTTAAAAAGGTAACACAAATGATTATTTCAGCAATGCCACTGAAAAACCATTAAAAATTCTTCAAGAACAGTTTTTGTAAATGAAATGTGAGTGTAAAGAAACTTTACATGATGCGAAGGTTCTTTACCAGAAGAAAGACAACAATTTTAATTATATATTTCCCAGTGTCAGAAGAAAAGCAAAATTCAACAGAAAAAAACACATTTAACAGGACATTATGCAAAATCATCAACCCCTGTGTTTATGCATTTTACAGATCCAGCGTGTCTTACACTTTATCATGTTACATTAAGCTAGGAGTTCTGCCCAAGGTCTCTTACTGCTGTAGAATAGTGTGTTTGCCCCGATTGGTATTCAAAACCTAGTCTGTTGTGTGGAGAACAGTGATTTTATCCACCATACTACACCAACTGCCACAACTAAATATTTAATTTTCTGTTCTGCTTTTACTTCAGAAATCTCCAGGGATATTTTTGCATGCTTCTTGCTAACTTCAAAGTTTGTAAGTTAGTTCCACTTTCTGCTCAAGTGGATTTTCTTCTTTTTTGTCACGGAATCCCTGGGGAAGGAGGCGCAGGTGCGAATTTCCATTTCTTCTTATTTACAAAACACAAAGAAAACCAAGAACCTAAAGACAGAGTAAAGCCTAGACATAAAGTCAGAAGTCGGTGGACCGACCCAGGGATAGACCATAGGGGTGGTTAAATATACACATGACACAGACAGGAACCAATCAGGACTTACAATAATTTAACTTAAACACCAGATGGCTGTACTAAAAGACATGAGACCAGACACTGTAAACAAAGACAATTTCAAAATAAGAGTCCTAAATAAAACAGACAAGGGCGGCCTCTAGTGGCCGCTGACTGGGGATGTCACATTTTTTGTTTCCTTTTCCAAGTTTTCCTTTTCCAGCTTTAAACAGCTACACACCCTCACATTCCAATTTGTTCTGCTAATTTGAGGGGGACAGTTTTGGTGGTCTAAATACTATAATGAAAGTGAGGGGTCTCTTTGTCTAATAATTAAAAACTCCAGTTTTGCAAGGCAGCTGAGGTATGTGTGGGTAGCTGCTTGTGTGAAGGTTAGTGTCTCTTTGAAAGTGGAACCTAATGTCAGTGAGAACTTTGGGAACAACTTTAGTTGGAAGGACACAACTGGTTGGTTTAAAATCAGAAAGACTAAAGAGTTTAAGTAGGTGCACTAAAGAGTGGACATATTAAATACAGATAGATTTGATATTATCCTTGGTGTTAAAGGCTTTTGTGTCATTTTCTGTTAAATATGTGTCTTGTTTTTATTTGACACTGAATAATTAGCAACTACTTACTTGCTGTTCTTACTAAAAATAAACAAACAAAAGAGTGGTCTCTGATTTTTACACAGTATTGTAAGTGGAATACATTGCGGTGTAATCTGAATATATTCCTCATGTTTCTAACCAGTGAAAATGTTTCAGGTGCTTTAAATAGTTCTGTGTCTGAAGCATTTTTAGCCAAAAGCAAACTGTGCGTCACTGAGGATAGTTCTTGGCTAATGCTCCTAAAGCTGGTTTCTCAGACGTAGCTTAAGCATAGTACTAAAAGTGAAAGGATTTTCAGAGGATAATCCCTATTGGCAGTGAGATTTAACCTAGAATTTGCCCGAATCCCATTTCCCCAAAGCTGACACCTTAATATATGATTGTAGGAGACACCAACACTTTTCATGACTCCTTTTGAGAGGTGTTATTTTCATGTTCATGCAGACAAATGCTCATTGTGATCATTAATTAGAGCCTACAGTGTATTTTAAAACACACACACACACACACACACACACACACACACAAATGTCTCAGTAATTATTAGGATTCTAGAAAGCTTTAAATGTGGAAAATATGTCAGAATACAGCTGTGGAGAAAATCATCAGCTTTATCAATGGTTATTTATTCAGAAGCTTGTATGGCCACAAGCTGCATCTCTGGTTGTCTTAAGGATTTTCCCACCTAGGTTTCAGTCATGTATTTTCATACAAGGTTGTTAGAAGCCTGTACACCATATTTAGCTCTATAACATCATAGCCCATGTCATTCTTGTGTTTCCTGGCTATACATGGGTTTGAAGAGGCGGTGTTACTTTCAAAAGATGCTCTATGCTGTGCAACAAAAATCCTAGCGCTAGCAGCATATTTATAGAAGTAGTTAAGAAAACAGTCCAATTTTTACTTTTGCCCAAATGTAGTAAATCAGCCAAGACATGTTTGGAGACTTAATTTTGATTCCTATTTTTAACACTAGAAGTCAATACTCATCCAAATCTTTTATTGAAAATACAACCCCCAACTTCTCTCAACCCACCAAACTGCATCCAGATCTGCACTGAGGTGGCACAGACTTGCTGACATGGTTTAGGACACAATATGACTTAATGTAAGCTAGAACACGGAACAAAATATCACACTGTACCTGAGATGGTTTTCACAAACCATCTCATACCGATACAGATAAAACTGATGCAAGATCAGTCCTTCTTAAGACTGCTTTGTGAATGCCTGTCCTGCTGTTGTCTGAAATGACTGCCTGTAGGGGTGAAGTTCTGTCAATGTTTTTA
The DNA here is from genome assembly GCA_037974405.1 of Brachyalestes nurse. Lineage (NCBI taxonomy): Eukaryota > Metazoa > Chordata > Actinopteri > Characiformes > Alestidae > Brachyalestes > Brachyalestes nurse. The sequence goes on from JBBPCY010083549.1 coordinate 15,945, forward strand.
GCTCACAGTGAGTCATGCACATCACACATTTTAAGTAAGTGGTAACAGAATACAGTCTCTTAATCTGACAGTTTTGGACCACATTTGGCCACATTGTTTCCTCCTAATATTTATCTGCCACATCTGTGGCATATAGTCGATTACCACAGGCGATCAGTTTTTCGTGGCTCTTTAAATTTCGAAAAACAAACATAAATCCCATTGATCCAGAATTTGCTTATAATACAGAACAATGAGCGCTCATGTTTAGAGCCAATAGGTTTCTGGTTTGTTTGTATGGACACAGGAATGCTTTAAACGGCTGCTTTTGCTAATAGGCAACTGTATGCTACACATTATGCAGATACACATTAAGTTGAAATCACTGAAGCATTCCTTCAAATTCTTTCAATACTACTTCACTGTAAAGTAATAATTACCCAAGAAAGTGTCTCTCAGCTCATTATGGTTTAAAGCACACACATAGGAGGAACTCAAGGGGCAAACACGAATTTGTTCAAAGATTACCTAAAGTGTGTAACAGTGCTCAACATTCTCCAGGTGCTGATTTGCATATTCTCAAGCTCTCTGGCTACTGTAGGCTTTGATTTCCAGTTGAGGTTGCAGTTTGCCAGGTGCTCTTAAAAGGTGTATAATTTACATATATCACCAGTGTTTAGCTTTTCCTTTAATGTAGCTTACATAACTCACTTTGATACGGACAAAAAGTTAGCAGTAGCCATGATGAATAAAACTTTACTCAGTAATGGGAATGATTCAGTGCCTTTTTTCTATCTACAGGAAATTCAGATGGTGGCAGAAGTCAAAATTCTCACACACCAGTCCGCAATTGTGAACTCTTTATTGCTTCCCACATTACATATACAGCACTTAGCAGACGATTTTATCCAAAGCAACTTCCATTCCCTAACTACAGGGGGCAGTCTCCCTGGAGCAACTTGGGGTTAAGGGTCTTGCTCAGTAACCCAGTGGTGGTGGTGAAGGTAGGATTTGAACCTATGACCTCTTGGTCCAGAGGCAAGCATCCTACCCACTAGGCCACCACCACATGGGGCTCGTCTTTGTTTTGGCATGAAGGTGGAATGAAGTTTTCCTGACCTTTAGAACTGCTGAGTCCCTCGCTGTCTTCAAATGGCAACTAAAGACCTGCCTCCTCACTGACAGTGACTGCACGTTCATGTCTTAAAACCAACACAACTGGAAGTCTGGGTTTGGGAGTGTGTTTTCTTTGTTCAAAGCACCCATGTATGTCAAAAGTGTCTGCCTAATTCTGTAAATGTAAATGTATACTGTATATTCATTTTACTATAACTCTGTGTTCTTCAATTTTCTCAGTTATTATGGAATCCTCTATTGCTTTATTAATCATTCTGGACACACTTATTATCTCATCATTTCTACAGCAAGGTAAAAAGAGGGGTTTTAGTGATTCCAGACTTTAGAACGGTTGTGTTTTTTTTTTGTTTAGCATCTCATATTCCTATAGCATTAATGGATCCTGAGATATGGCATGAAGACTACATAAGTAAGTTTTTTTTCCCATCATTTTTTTGCTGAGTGTGTGTAACAGAATTCATGCATGTTTTATTTAATCTCGCAGTCTTGGTGCCTCATAAGATGAAAGATGTCTAGGAGCTGTCCAGGGTAAAGCACTGTTTCTACACAGTAGTGTTAGTATTACAGCCAAGCCTCAGTGAGAGAAGCCCATATCCCCTCATATCATTTCAACACAGTTCAAATATTAGAAAACCATTTACCAAAGAATGTCCCCAAATGTATTATGCTGTGCTTTGCTCAGCCCAGCTCACTTCAGTGCATCACTTTTTTTCAGGGGCTGCTTGATATAGAAACCTCGAACCATGTTTTAAATATTCTGATTTAAAAAAGAATCACTCATTTCATTTTATGGATGAGTTTCCCAAGTGTCATCTCTGCTTGTAAATGTCATGTCTCAGTGGGCTCAGCATTTGAGCTTGTCTTAAAACCCTTAGTTCCTGAGTGTGGAGACACTCTGTGTTTTGTGTCAGAAGCACTCGCGATGAGAGCATTGTCAAGTGTAACACAAATCCAGCAGAAGCTCTTTCAGAACTCTTCAGGCAGTCCGTAAACACTTGACTCCTGCTTTTTGCTGCCCTCCCACTTGGACCCAGTGGTGGTATTCTGAAGCCGTGTGCTTGTTTATGCCGAGAAACAAAGTGTGTGTCGCCAGATATCCTTTCGTGTGCACGAATATTCATCTAACAAGTGCTTCAGTCAGTTCCCTTCCACACACACACACACACACACACACAAACACAGAGCCCTTCAAACCGTGCAAAAGATATGCGCATAAAGAGTGTTGGATGTCATATAATACATTTTGTTATATAATATATTGTAATTTAATATAATAACTAAGGCAGTGTATTTGAATGCACTTCTGATTCAGTTTGATTTAGCTGATTCACTTTAAATTTGGTTCAGTTCAACTCAGTTCAGTTCAGTTTAGTTCAATTTAGTATCATTCAAAAGAGTTAAAAACAGTACACTTTCTTTCAGTTAAATCTAATTTAATTCAATTAAGTTCACTTTAGTTGGAATCAATTCAATAAGTTTGATTCATTTAAATGAGTAAAAACAGTCCAGGATCTTTCAGTTAAATTCAGTTCAGTTCATTTCAATTGAGTTTAGTTCGAGTCAGTTCGATCCGATCCAATACAATGCAGTTCAATTCAATTCAACTCAGTTCAATGCATTTCAATTTGATTCAATTCAGTTCAGTTCAAATGAGTTTAAAAGGCATTAGTTCATTTTATTCAGTTTAGTCAGGTTCATTTTAATGCAGTTTAGTTCAAATGAAATGTTTTCATTTAATTTAGTTTAATTTTATTAAATGTCACCTAGAAGCAGGATACATGGTAGAGGTTTAATCATGAATACTAATGGAAGTTTACACAGTCAAGTGGGTCTGCTCTATTAGTATCTAATGAATTTAATCTCAGTAAATTTCTCTATAATTTTCTATTTGACAGCATAACCTCTTTTAAATAAAGCCTACTGGAAAGCATTGAGGTCTAGATCCAGACAGAAGCCTGTGTGTTTTGCTATTTCAGGTTATAGTTTGTCAGAGGTTAATAGGTCCACAGTGGTCCATGTTGATGCTGACTCTGCAGGTCCATCTCCAGTCATTAACCAACACCTGACTCTATATTCATTAGGTCTGAGCTCCTCTGGAGATGGGCCAAAATGAAGCGATGCTCCTGATGACTTAAATAAAAGTACTTATTTTGATTAAATTACTAAATGTACAAGTTATACTGTAATGACGGCTTGTTCCCCGTCTTATAGTTTGTCCCCTGGGTCTCGAAACCAAACTGAACCAAAAAAACCCCACAATTATTCAACAGGAGTTAAGTAAGATTTTCTTTTTAGCCTGGTTATTTTGAGCATGCAAAACACAACATTTAGAGTCAAAAAATCCAAGCATATTTGCTCCCCATGTATTTTCCCATCTACCCTACTTGAGGAAAATCCCTTGTTTTGCTTGCTTGGAACACAGAGTCGAATGCCAGCTGGCAGAAACCAAAGTTCATCCTCAGGATCACTGGTTTGGGAGGTCAAGCTGTAGAGGAGAACAGGAACAAGAGGGCAGTGATAACTGGAACAGGACTTTGTGATTTTTTTCAGGGAGTCAGAATGCCCTGTCCATACTGGATCTGCTGTATGGCCACCTGAGGTCAGCTAAGATATTCACTTTTAGTGCTGGATTACATATATTACACCTATGCTTTCACTTTGGTTTTTACTCATGCGACTACACAAGTGTATGTAAAGTGGCCCCGTATAGTCACATGTGAACACAGCACAGCACACAGTGTGAAATTCTTTCTCCGCATTTTACGCATTCAACAAGTGACGCAGCACCCGGGGAGCAGTGTGTGGGGATGGTATCTTGCATAAGGGTACCTCAGTGGTCCCACTAACTGTCCTGGGATTGGAACCCATGATCATAGGGGCAACTCCCTAACCACTAGGCCACCAATTGACCCAATGTAAATGTAAATACATGATTAAAATTGTGTTGATAACGTCTATTTACATAAGCTGCACTACTGTAATCTGTTTGTGACAGTAAATACATTGTTGCTGCATGCATTTCTAAACAATTTCTACATAGTTATTAGAGAGAATATAAATAGGACCCTATGTTTAATAATAATCAAGTTTTTCATTTCTTATGGATAAAAATCAAGTAGGACTGTCTCATATAGTCTATGATATGTGTGCAGCATCTTCTAGTATGTTTTAATAATTGCCTGAATTGACTGTGAATCATTTATGATGTTCTACTGAAATCATTGGGCTATTAGTATATTAAAGATCTTTATCATAATTGATAGCAAATATAGATCCTTTTGTACTACACTATATTCTATACTCAATACATATACATACATCTAGTCTAAACATCTACATATTCTACACATTTAATTGCTCTGCAATGAGCTCAAGTGATTATACTGTTTTGCCACCATGTCACCACAAGGTGTCAGTTTTTTATAGCTTGACACCACAAGGGTAAATGCATTTCAAACGATCTGTAAAGACACAACTCTTTGTTTATTATTCACTTTAAATGTACAGTCATTTTCACACAAAATAAAATAGAATCAGGTTTTGCCACTTTGTGAAATAATTCCAAGACTTCATTGTCATACCTTATTGGTGCACTATTTAGGCCATTGGTTATTTACTTGCTGAGTGGGCACTAAGTGGGCATCTCGGTTAATGAGTGAGGGAACGTTATAATACACAGTTCACATGGATAATGGTTTCTATATAAGCCTGGAATTCCCTTGGCAGTAAGGACTGTCATCCCTGAACTCTTCTCACCCAGAGGGGAGAAAATTAAACAGCTTTTTAATCAGGTAAGATGCGCAGCAATTCACCTATTCATCTTCTATCCGCAGGTATGTAAAGGTATGTTTTGGTAACTGCTGTGAGGTTGGAAAACAGTGGCAAAATGAAATTATAGCAAACAACTCAGTTTTTGTTAAATACCTTTGTTTATATGTAGGACACTGAAGTCAAGCTAAATCAAGAATCATCACACATTTTCCATCTGTACTTGGAAACAGAAAACATGGTATTTGAGAGGGAGTCTCAGCCAGCTGAGAGTTTAGGTTAATGAAGGGAAGAGGGCAGAAATGAGAGGGGAAACATGATATTATTGGTTCATATTCATAGATTTTACACCCAGCATGCTGTTTTAGTGACAGGCAACTGTCAATATTTCTATGGAGGATTACAGGAAAACAATCATTTTGTCTGAAACAAATCTACCAACATGAAAAGGTCAGTTTTGATTTTTGTGCATGTGAGGGTCACACATTTTCAGGTGCATTCATAAGATTTAGTTTGTTGTGTGATCAAGCTAATGCTAGCATGATATCAAATGTCATTTCCAACCGGCCTAGTTGTCCTACTAGGTAGGTAATCATTTTAAATGGCAAACACCAAGAATTTGTAATGCTCTGACTATAAAGGGTAAAAGGTCATTAGAATGGTAATTTTTATGCGTTTTAAAAACATGCCAAAAGTAGTTAGTAACAATCGAATGAATGACCCTCATGCTGAGAGACAGCTGCCCTACTCACTGTGTTACCTGGCTGATGATTGGCAGACACTTGAGAGAAGATTTTAGCAATAATCAGGTGAGAAATAAATGAAAACTGGCTTAATTACTACAGGTAGAAAACAAAAACACAGAGTCAAAAGCTTATTATCACTTACACAGCACACTCAGTACTGTGAGCTTGAGAAAGGAGTAGACCAACTAGTTCAATCTTCCAGAAACTCGTAACCACCAGTAAAATCAAGAACAAACACTGTTACTGTTCATTAGTGTTTATCAACAACACTGAAGAAAACCGATCAAAACAACAGCACGGATCAAACAAGACTTAGCAAGGTGCACACGTTGAGATTCCCCTAAATAGGCTGAGACACATGACACTGATTGCCAGTTAATCACTAGTGTGGGGGAATTGGTGGGTTGGCCCTAAGCCTCACACTGGCCAGAACTCATGTGCAGCTTGCTCCCTGGTTTCAGGGCCACCACTCTGAGGACTGCCCTCTGGCGTTTGCACCCCTGGAGCACGTTCCCACCTGAAGCTCTGCATGAGCTCAAGTTTCAGGACTTGATGTGCCAGGACCCCATAGCACTCCTCCGGGCCACCTCCCAATCAACTAGATATAGGGTATGACCCCAAACTTACCACATGCTCAGAACCAGCTTTTGGGATTCTACCTAAAAGGGCAGGACCTTGACCAAAAGCCCAGGCCTGTACTTTCAGTCAGCAAACCTTTTATTGACTGTGGTTGTGGCCAAGAGCACCTTAGGGGCTTCAAATGACTCCGTTGTCCCGGCCTCAACTTTGACCTCCTGCTGGGTGAAGCGTAAGTGAACAGACACTCAAACAGCGACAAGCCAAAGAATGAGTGCCAGGGACTGTTATGGATGTACTCCGCCTATAGCAGATGGTCCAGGTTGTTGGATGAAGCTAGGCACTGGTGGGTTCTCTCCAGCTCTTGGTAATACGTTCTGTTTGGCTGTTGGATTGCCAGCTACAAACCCAGCAGTCTGGGAGAAGCAGTTGATCACTACTAGGATTGCCATGTCGCCTTATGACATAAGCAGACGCATAAAGAATTTCAGGGCCAAAGGAGACCAGGAGAGATTGTGCAGCTTGGCATTCTTTAAAACCGGCCGATACAAGAGTTTGGGGATGAAACACAAATGATAGGCTGGCTGAGGCCCTCGGTGGCTGGCAGAAGGCCCTTCATAACTGACTGGAAAATTGGAGTCCTCATTCAGAAGCCAGATATATGGGCGTGCCACCTTTTGCATGGCCCTTTCCTGATGGCAATTTGGGTGCAGCTACAAACCTAGCAGCCTTGGAGAAGAAGTTAATCACTAGGATTGCCTAATAAAGTAAGCAGACCCATAATGAGGTTCAGGGCCAAACGAGACTAGGAGAGATCGTCCAGCTTGTCATTCTCCAGTTGATCCCAGGAGACTACAAAGCTGAAGAAAGTCACCAACCAAGCAGAGAACATGGATGTTTCTAATTTAACAATAGTTTTCCAAAATTACTTGGAGAATCATCCTGATGTGGAACGCCCTCCCTGACTACCTGAGAGCCCTACAGCCTATTGATGTTTTGTTAATTCTTTTCTGTTTGTTTTTTTTTTTTTTACTATGTGGCACTTTGAGATTACTGAAATATAAAGCAATACAAATAAAATGTATTATTATTGTTATAGTTATGACATGTTCATCTATACATAAGTATATCAAGCAAATATATTAATGCAAATCGGTCCCTTTGGACCTTGCTGATAAAACACTGGAAGACGACATATGCATTTATCAACCTGATGGACATCACCAGATATTTATTGTGCTCAGTTGGAGTGATGATTGCACTCTTTTATTTGCCTTCCACCCTTACGCGGATAACCCAAACACTTCCTGGAGGTCCCAGTACTTGGTAGGATCTCAAGATAAATCAGGGGTGTTCAAGAAAGAATATGGGTCTCCTGCCCATGGGCTGGGAGACACCAAAAATTGTTGGAAATTAGGTCCACCAAACCGCCACCAACCATGTTAAGCAGTTGTATGGTGTATGATGCTGCTGCCAGGGGAACCCAAGAAAGAAAGGTAAGTCTGAGGCACTCGCTAAGAACAGACTGATGTGTTTAGAGTTCTGTTGGCGGGTCCATACAGTGAAATATTTGATGGATGATCTCCCTTGGGCTAAGTGCATGCCCATCAGTAGCTAATAGTAGTTGTAACTGCCTAAAACACTACAGGCAGTCCTAAGTGCTTGGCCAGGTTGAGATCAATAAAATGCCCTGCAGCGGCAGAATCAACAAAAGTCTTCAAACGCTCTTCTTGTTGTGGTCCCCTCCACAAGATAGCACTGAAAGAGATGCTTGAGGTCTGCAAAAAAACTGGAGTGGAGTCTGAGCTGCCAGCAGTACAGGCTGCGACTTTTCCAATTGCAATTCTCTTGTTTTTGGCAGGACAGATGCGTGTGCTCCAAATGCATGGGCTAATATTTTCTGTGGGAAACCCGAGTGGCTCACGGTGGTGCTTCTTGGCTTAGGAGCAGGCTCAGGTTCTCAGGCCTACTTGTGGTCTTACAGACAGTTGTCCAGACTCAGGGACAGCTCAATGAGTTTCCCTAGTGATGAAGTAGGTTTGAGAGGTTTTTGTTTTAGCTGCTTGCTGAGACCCTGTAAAAAGGCCACCATGAGTGCTGTTGAGTTCCACTCTCAACCGGCAGAATGTGGAACTTGACAGAATAATTGGCCACAGACCTTTTACATTGCTTGGCTTCTTTGAACTGTGAGGTGCACACCTAAAACTAATTCTCATACACCAGGGCACCCAAGTCAGGGCTTGCCCCATAAGGAGAGAATAATATTTATGCTACTTTTGCACTCTCCATAACCGCCAAACTTCTCCAGTGAAGGGAGGTGAGGCTCAGACTGTGGATGCAGAGCCGATGCACCAGGGTGGGCTGGCTCAGGTGCAGCATGCTGGCCAATGTGAGTGTAGTGGCCAGCCCAGCCAGTGGCTTGCCCCTTACGTTTATGATAAATAACTTTTACTAATATTTTTAAAAGCTAGATCAACAGTTTCTAATAGGGTGCAAATTCTTTACTATATACTTCATTGATGCCAGAAGATATTGTTTGAGTCCTCTGCAGGGGCACAGATAGCATTTTTAATGCGGGGGGGGACGAATCGGCGGCGGCAGGGGGCGTGGCTTGGGGCGGAGCTAGAGGCGGGACTTGGGGACGGGGCCCAACGAATCGGCGGTGGCAGGGGCGGGGCTTGTGGGCGGGAACCAATGAGCTCCTAGCTCTCAGGACCACAGAAAAATAACACAAGACGTGCTGCT
>JBBPCY010083558.1:0-24895 GCA_037974405.1 Brachyalestes nurse
CAAGACCCTTAACCCCAAGTTGCTCCGGGGAGACTGCCCCCTGTAGTTAGGGAATGGAAGTCACTTCGGATAAAAGCGTCTGCTAAATACTGTAATTGTAAATCTGACTAGAACAGGTCAATAGCTAAAATACAGTGGCAGAGAAAATCAGGCTTTTAAACATGAAACTTGAAGTACTTGACTGGTGTGGAAATACTACACGAGATCAAACCAGTTTTACTGTAAACTGTGTAAGACCACACAAAATCTCTTAAATCAGACGGGAGAAGTTTTGAAAATTGTCTGCTTTAACAGGAAGGTGCTACCGGATTCCACATCTGCTTCATCCTCGTTTTCATAAAAGAGCCGGAGTGAGCCTAACTGAAAAAGAGCATTTGAAGCTAAAATCTATTATAAACATCTAAGATAAAACCCATTTCAGTGTCTAATTTCTAATTCAATGTTTCCACAATTCTCATGTTCCAACCAGAGTGCAAAATATTCTGACACTTAAACCCCCCCCCCAAAAAAAAGTGAAAGTAACCATTCTGTCATACGTGAACACACCACAGCATGGTGTGAAGAGCATGAACATTCTTCCTCTGTATTTAACCCATTTAATCCATAGTGGTTGGGCGAACACCCCAACCACTAGGCTACCAGCTGCCACAAAAGCTTTAACGGTAAAGTTTAGGGGGTCTGTGGAAATGTCAGTATTTTTCCTTTTAGTGAAAAATAGTTCAAATCAGGGCTTGCTTGAGTTAAACGAATATAAAGAAAAAATATTTCCTTTCTTCCGCTGCATTCCTCTCCCACCCTTGACATGTTTCGTCCATCGACACCCCCTCCTTTCACCCGTCGCCAACCTGGTATTTCGCCCACTGATTTCAACGCCAAACATAATATTGATAAAAAGGTAAAGAAGGTTGCTGCATGTGTACCTGGAAATGAAGAATAAATAACCCCTTACGTTCCTTTTATTATAGTAAAAGCATTTTATGTGCTGCAGGAGGTTCTGAATCTTTTGTCTGTTCCTGAAAGTTGTTGAGTTACTGCGAATATAAGTCCAGCTTTTTTCTTTGACTGTAAGTGAAATTTTTACTTTTGTATGTATTTGAAATATTCAGTTCAGTACTAAATAAAGAAAGGGTTTTTTCACACACAGCACATTGAAATGAGGCTACTTTGGTGATGGCGATAAGCTATGCGGAAAGAAATCCTGGTTCCCTTTTCATTTATTTGTACTCACCATTAACAGTGAGTGCTCACGCTTTGTACCAGACAGAGCGGCACTATTCAGTCAGAACAGCCTTGGAAATGAGAATGTGTTTAGAATGTATGGACTGCAAAAAATGGAGATAAAGTTTTGCCTGTTATTATGTTACTTATGTAAAGAGCACTCAGTCCTATACAATGGCAACCTGAACTGTGTGGTCTGATATATATTATGCTTCACAGTTTCTTCCATATTTACTGCACTGTAATGTCTTTTAATATTGATCTATTTGCAATTCCCCTGTAGTACAATAACAAATTTGAAGTTCATTCATTTTTAAGTCTGATTATTGAGATTCGATTTTATTGCCTGTAATGAATTAATTCAGTTGAATTAATTATTATTAGTATTTTAACTTAACTATTTGGTGGATAATCAATACCATTTCTACTCTAATCTATTTCTAATCTTTGGAGGTAACAATTTTATTTACAATCCTATTTATCTATTTCTAATCTTTGGAGGTAACAATTTTATTTACAATCCTATTTATGTCAAGTTGTATGTACATCTACTAATACTGAATGCATTGTTTTTGCATTTTTCTCAAATTTCTCTCAAATTTAGTTCCACCTGTTAGACAAAACCCCAAAAATCCCACAATATCTCCAGCTCTGGGAGGGCAAGGGATGGGCGGGTCATGTTCAGCCAGCCTGTGCACCTCTTCAAACTGACAGTAATAACGGCTCAACACGCTTAGAGGAGAATATTGTCCTCTGTTATGAATTTTGTCCTAATTTTGGTGTAAGTGGAAACACACCCTAGCCACATACCGATCCTAACACAGCTGTAAAATCATAAAAACACAACTAAGCCATAGAAAAAGGAAACCTCCCTCACTCACATGCCACGAGAATACTGAGTATTCTTTCGCCGCGTGCAACCAAACTAGTTCACCCACATAGCCTGTAAGCGCTAACGGTGTAAGCTGAGTGGGAGTGGGTGTTGTAAACTCGAAACATCATATGTCCAGACTGTTGTAACTCGAGGACCCCCGGTAGAGTGAATAAAATAGTAGTAGTAGTAAGTTTATTGTATTTGTATATATGCCCTTATATCATATAAAATGATACGGTGTGATTAAAAATACAATAAACTGGTGGGCCACAAACTATGAAAAAATGTTTTTAATCAGAAATGACAGAATTGTTTGTTAAATCTAGCCATTCTGCAACAGTTAGGTGATTCTGCTTTTTCATATTTCCATGTGTTTCCAAGTTTTTCATGTTTGATTTCATACACATCCTTGAAATCAGTGTTCATGTCAGTGCTGGTTTTGCTTACAGTTAGTCAGGTAAATGCTGGTCAGCCAAATCTGTGTTGTGCACAGGGTTCTCTGTGAGTGGGGTGTATGATATCCCAGAATAAATGAGGCTGATACCATTTCTTTTGATGTCTCTTTGTACAGGAATTACAGTAGTGTGACTAAAACAGCTGTGTAAATGAACGACTGTGTTATACTTTCAGAACCACTTTTGTTCAAAAATGTATTTACCACAAAACGAGTCTAAGTGAGTTTAAGTGGCAGCATAAAGTACTGTGTCATTATCAAACTGCTTCAGGTTTCATCGGCCTGGTGATACTGGTGGGCTGTGATTGCTTATAACAAAGAAATGGTCACATTGTTTGAGCACGGTGAGGGTGTACAGCAGATATTCATTACGCTTGGCTAAGTAAAAGTAGACATGCGGACCAATCCGAAACATGCTGCGCCACAGAAAAGAAGGGTAGTAATAACTATACCTACAGTATGTATAAAGATAATGTATACCAGAATGCCTCTACTCAAGCATTCTGCCCTGGCCTCTGAATAGCACTGCAGGTATAAATCAACACATGTAAGCCCTGCATTTGCTCACAGCAGTGGACTGTAAATTGAACACAATGAGAGCAGAAGGTGTCAGACAGATGCCAGAGGTGCATGCAACTGCTAGAATGCTAATAAAACCACTATTAGTCTAAATATGTTTATACATAAAGCATTACTTACTCACACTCTATACATTCTGTAAAGGAATTGCATTTCTGTCTCCTTTTGTTTGTTCTGCAGACAAATAATTTAAACAAAAAATTAATTTTTTTAAATCTTTGTAGACAAGACTACACACAACATCCATTTCTAGAAAAATTCTAATCCTATCAAATTGTCCCCTCATTTAGTTTAAATAAATGTGTTGCTGTAAATGTGATAAAGCCAAACACAACCAACTATAAACACTAATTCCTCCAACAAACGAAGGAAAAAACAGCAACAAAACTCTTCAGAACAAACCTGCAATGAAAACAGCAGAAAATAAGACTGAATTATCTGAACTGAAAGGATGTTACTAAAGATTTGCGATTCAAACGTGCTATCCTCATCATCAGAGCTGTTTCCCAAAGGTAAAAAGTTTTGGATTAAACTGTGGAAGTATAAACTCACAGTCATGACTGCTGGCACCAGCAGGTAACCAGGCATTTGACCCACCACTTTTCGATTGACCTATTTTTTGATTGACATCAGGACGCTTAAATGGAAAAAAATCTGTACGAAAGCCAGTTTGTGAGCCTGCATTTTTTGTTTTCCCGGTCATATCAAAAAATGACTGAAAGTTTACAGGACCTAGTCTTTTACACAGGAATTTTCCTAGATTTTGGAAAAATGCATAAAAAATGAACAGATATGTTCCACTTCTTCTACAGTAAACAGGGTTTAAGGACATTCTGGTTAGTGAGTTTTGTTCTGAGCAGCTCACTGACTGTTTGCACTTCCTGCTGACATACATGTACATTAGTCACTGTAAGAAAGTCCTGTACCTGAAGCTCAATAGAGTGTTGAAATTCTGAATGCATTTGTCTACTTAAGAAATATTTATAATTTACAAATTGCAGTTTTGCACAAAAGCTCTACATGAACCTATTGATTTTGGACTCACTCAGGAGTGCCTTCTACTGTCCAATCAACCCAAAAACATCAAGTGGCAATCCTCCTCGCTCTCCCTCTCTCTCTCTCTCTCTCTCTCTCTCTCTCTCTCTCTCTCTACCTCTACTTTCCTTGAACTGCAAGAATCTTGGACCTACTGGTATGAAAAGAGTGAGAGCCAAACCTTGTGGTAGAAGCGACCAACTCCATTTCAGTTTGGGAGCTGGGCCTTCAGGTCCAGTGTGAGGAGCTACACAGCTATGTTTTTGCTAATGCACTTAGTAACAGTTATAACGGTTGTAAATGTCAGCTTTAATATTTCCTGCTGGTACCTTAACAAGATTTGATGTTCTTCAGAGGTGCTAGCTAAGCTGAACTGAACCCACATGAACAGTGCTTGTGAACAGGTTTATCATTTTTTAACACGGCCATGCACTTTTTTTGTTTGTTTGAATGTTTGCTTTTGAAACAATGCATTTTTCTCACAATTTAATGTCCAAACTAGCAACAGACATTGCTATGATAGCACTAAAGGCGGTCACCAGCTCTCCTGGAGATCTACTTTCCTGCCATGTTTACCTCCAACCTGCACCTAATATGCTGCCCCTTACTTAGTGCTGTAGCCATGCAGGTCCTGTGAAGAAGCTCAGACTGGGTGTTGCAGGTGGATGGGTTCATGGTTGAAACATGAGCAGGGTACTGTAGTTGTTCACACTCATTTTATATGACAGCTACATTCACATTTACGGCATTTAGCAGACGCTTTTATCCGAAAGCGACTTCTATTCAGTAAACTACATGGGTCAGTCTCCCTGGAGCAGCTTGGGGTCAAGGGTCTTAGAAAAAAAACTCAACATAGCTGCTAAGTACGTAACAGTTATATTGATAATTCAGATTAAAAAATATTAAACACCTGTCACATTTCCATTAAAACAGTCTAAAGGTTCACATTTGTGCATTTTTACACGCACAGTCATTATTATCATTTAAGACTTTGTGTGCACGTTAGTGTATCATTCTTGGGGTTGCAATGAAAACCCTAGTTCTGCCTTACTGGCCACGCTGTCCCTGTTTTCAATAATGTAAACAGGTGTGTAGTCCTTGTGAAGCCAGTTTGTGTTTGAAAAATGACATTTTTAAATATACCCTGCCTCTGGGCTTATTTGTTCTTTTTTTTTTTTACTGAACATTACAGTCTGTTAGCACAAGTGCTAGGGATGCACCCAGGTAGCCCGAGCTGAAAGACTGATGGACATAGCTTTGGTAACTAAAGGAGGCCAGACTGATTTCTCAGTGATCTCAAAGCCAATATCCGGTTACACCATGCTTTCATTATTCCTAGTCATCTGTAACTTTAGAGGTTTAATCCCATCCACACACATCATTATAGTGCAGAACTATATTGCGGTGTGTATGAATCTCGGTGTAAACGGCAGGGCCCTCTCAGGCTGCTGCGCAGCAGGCCCCATGTCTACTGCAATTAAAGAGTAATCGTGTGATGGGCAGGCAGAAGCACCAGGGGAGCATTGGCAGTCCACTGAGCCCAGGGCACCAATCCAAGGTTTTGCTTTGAGAGCTTGTGACAGCGCTGGCCCACATAGCAGATCTGAGGCCATCACTCTAGATAATGCTCTGCGGGGGGCAGCAGCGGGGGAGGGGAGTCATACCCCAGCTGGCTATAGGCTTACACACGGGAAGCCAGGTCTCTCCAAACTTAGTCTCATTACATATCAAACTGTGGGGAGATATGAAGAGGAGGGCCCAGTGCGGTGGTGGTGGTGGTGGCATGTAATCTAGTGGTTGCAGGTGGGTAATCCGAGGGGCGTATTAGGGATGTGCTCCCTCTCGCAGTGTTGGAATGAAGTGATTTTGATCTCGCAAACTACGACATTGAAATATAAGATACACAATGAAAGAAAGCAGGAAAATAATCACACAGTCTTTGTCTGACATAAACAACGAAAGGCCTAGTGAGCTGGGGATTCTGGAACAAGATGCTAAATCATAAATAACAGGCAACAAATAAATAAAGAAAACACATTTGTTGATACATCAGTTTACAACAGAAGTTTAGTGGACAGTTCCGAACAATATTTGTTTGTTTTTTTGGCTTAAACATAAATCATAGAAAACTGAACTCCCCTCTAAATTTATGTTAATTACTATGTAAACATTGTTACATTTCAGAGCTTGCTGTCCACTTACTTATAAATATGGGCCTTATATCGACAAAGTTGCAAAACCAGATGATATCTATCTATTTATCCTACAGCAGATTATCAGATTATTATTAAATTAAATAAATGAGGTTTTTATAACAATATGGGCACTTTAAGTTTAAGAATCCTAACCTACCTAGCTTTTGAGAATCCGACTATTCCAGGTGAAACACTGTAACATGCCCGCTTTAGCTAATCTAAAGTAAGGCCAGCAAGCTAGGTAAGATAATGCTAATGGTATTGACATATACGTTAGCAGTTACAGGTTCTTCCTTGATCATAAATTCATACTCACACCCTTTGTGAGCATGTGTGTGTATGTATCTGTGAACACAGGACCCAAAAGAGCAAATCTAGGACACTTGCAGGTTGTTTGTGCATGTGTGTGGACAAGCCATCAGCCCACCTCTCTAATCCAGGCGCAGACAGGGGGGCTCAGACGCTCCTCCTGCAGGGAGAGGTCAAAGGGGGAGGGCGAAGTCCTAATGTCCCTGAGCCATGCTATTCCTCTTAGAGCACATAGCGCTGACAAAACCGAGATAAGGCCACGCACAGGGCAGTGGGCACTCCATCACAAAGATGAGCCCCAGCATTGCAGAGAGGACGAGGTATGGAAGGGGGTTGGGTCAGTATACCCTGAGGTCCTTCTGCACCCACTAAACCCCTGCTTTTATGACCACGCCGTGACCAGGGAGGAAGAGGAGGATGAAGGTGGTTAAAGGAAATGGGAAGAGAGGACGAAAAAAAAAAATAAGAAGGCGATATCGGGACACATCCAGGAGGGACAGCTCAGGGAGTGGAGAAAAAAGTATTGATGAAAGGATTAGCCGCCTCACTGCCCAGTGAGAGACAGCAGAAACAATTCCTGAATTCTCCAGGGGCACAGAGAGCCCCTATTCTGTTGGTCATTACAGCTACTCTTATCGTTCTTGCTTTCAACCTGATTTGAAAGAAACACCGCTGTCTGTTGCATACAGCAGAAGGAAGCCTAATCTGCCAGATTACCTAGGGATGTGCATATATTCTCCTTTCACTCTCTCTGATCTGTTAGCCATTCCCTTCCATGATACCCCAAAGAGCATGTGCTCGATTTCATCACCGTGGTTTTCTCCACATTTTTTCCTCTGTAATTGTGTTTTTCTTTGGCTGGGTCATCTAAAATGTCTAGAAATAAGGAGCTTATGCTGGCACCCACAAAAAAACAGCCTCTGAACTACCTGATTCAATCCATTTATCTAATAGAAATAGGTGGATGGATGAGGTAACTGAAGTGAAACATGGCATAAGCACTCATTCAGAAAGCTGCTTAGACCTCAGACTTGCTCAGACAAGTGAAGGGAAAAAAAGTGATCTCAGTAATGGCCTTCACCAGCAGATGGACTCATTTGTGGACTCAATTGCTGCTAGACTCTAGGCCCGCTTGCATTAGACTTGGCCCGGGCTGCCGATGTGCTGCGCTGAATTAGCTTCCAGGTCGGCTGTGCAAGCTCCGCCGTCCAGCTGCTCCTGGTTTCGCAGTCCAAATCAGGATTAGGCTCAGTCAACATCAAGTGTCTTACCAAGCAGCCTCAAAAAACACAGCAGGTTTGGGAAAAATTTGTTTCTGTGAAAGCAATTACTGATTCAAAACTTTAGGTCACACAATTTACTCTGAATGTTTGATGTTTAAATATTGCTTCTTTAGTTCTACACTGATGTCAATATAACTAATTGTTAACTAAAAATGTGCACATGTAGGTATCAAAGCTAAAAACAGTGGTTATAGTCAACCATGGGAAGAATTTTGTCATTGGTCCCTGTGAACTAGAGCTGGGAAGGAAATGGTTCTCCAATCATTGACTAGAAAACTTATAGTAAAACACCCCTGAACACAGGAGTGATGGAGAAACAGTTTGGAAACATTAAGGAACCAGGAAAGAACTCTGTTGTTTTCAGAATGTGCTCTCATTTGATTGGTTCTTTTCCCACGTGGCCTTAGCCTGGCATGTTGGTCTTTCTTTTTTAGAAGTAAAATGTATTTTTATTGTGTTTTTAATTGGAACTTTATCATTTGATAGTCACACTATCCTTCAAATAATTTAATATTTTCAAGGTCACATGGAAAGTTAACCGATTTCTCTGTTATCCTGATAAATTATCTGCTTATCCTTTCACAAGACAAGAAACAACTGTAGAGCACAGCGATCAAGTTATCTACTTTCTAGATGGTAGCTTATAAGCACTCTGTTAGTAAATCACAGAAACTAATTAAAGTTTAATGAAATACTCTGAATTGCTCCGCCTGTTGCTTGGAGCTTTGGTTCCCACTCATATGGTATTAATGATGTTTTCCTGGTCACTACAGTGTCAAAGCTGTTACAGCTTAAAGTCTGTTTTGTGGGAAAAAGGGGGAATAACAACGGGAATCGAAGCTGCAGCTGAACAATGTCCTTTATTAAAGGTGCACAGTAAGCAGACTTGTGACACCCATTAGCCACAACTGAAGCTGAATTGACCCACCAGGTTCAATGGGTTGTCCCTGCCCCCTATACAATGTAAGGAGGGGACTGTCACTATAGGCACTTTCCCATGGGTATACAGGAACTGTGCTGTACTTAAACTGTACTGCTGTGGCATGGAAGTAGCAGCACGCTTTGATTTTCCAGTATATCTCAATCTGGTAACTGTTTTTCAGACACGTCTCCTCACAGTTCATGGCAAGTCATGAGTTTTTCTGTCAGAGCCACTTTTGTTTTTCTGGTCTTTTATTATGTATAATCTTCTTATGTATATTATGTATAGTTTATTATGTATAGTTTATTATGTATAGTCTTCTTTTTGTTTTTAAATTTTTTCATCACATTAGCCATGCAATAAAAACCTAACCCAGCTAACTTGTAGCCGATGTCCTGGTTCACCTTTGCGTTTCTCACAGAGTTTAAAACTCCCACCGAAATTTATCTTCAGCCCAAACAGACAATGGTGCTTGAATTTAATCGACGTCTCAGTTGTTAGTTTGTTTCTCTATTGTTGCTTTTTTGTGCAAACAGTAAACAACAATGGTCTCTTTCCATGTTGTGATGACATTTCAAACAATCAGAAAGCAGTGACTCGGCTGCGTCCTGCTTTTGGCCCTGCCGTCAAACAACATGGGTACAGGTCGCTTTATCTGTAATGGAAAAACATCCATTCATGGTACCTCGCGGCTCCCTCTGCCAGTGGAAAAGCACCATACGTAATATTTTATGTCATAATTACAAATTTTATTACATCAAAAATAGGCCACACAGTGGTTAGCACTGTCATTGTACAGCAGAATCTTACATTTCCTGGCTGGGGGGATTTTGCGAGTTTGCGTGTTCTGCTTGTGTCTGAATGGGTTTCTGCTGGAATCTCCAGTTTTCTCCCACAGTTCAAAGACAGTCACATCAGATAAACTGGAAATGCTAAATTGCCCCTAATGAGTGTGTTTGTCTGTGTGTCTGCCCTGTGATGAACTGGCATCCTGTCCAGGGTGTTTCCCTGCTTTTTGTCCTATGACCACTGGGAGACACTCCAGCACCCTCATGATCCGGGTTAAGGATAACGAATGACTGATATTAAAGTCTATTTTGAAACCTGAATATGGCCTGTACTTTTCTCTGTCTTTAAAGATAATAGTAATGAGGATTGTTCTTATCCATAGCAATTTACAATAACTAGTTACAGGGACAGTCCTCTTGGAGCAACTGAGAGTAAAGTGTCTTGCTCAAGGACACAAAAAAAAAGTGTGAAAGTGTGGGTTTGAACCACGACTTCGTGGTCATCGGGTTCACAGGCAAGTATTTTACCCACTAGGCCACTACCACCCGTTGTCCCGTAAGGCATAGCCATACATTAGTAAGTCATACATAGTAAGACATAGTAACTCATACATTGTCAGAATGTATGGCCAGTTCTAAGCTTCCATTATTCCTTAGTTACATTACTCATGTAGCTCCAGCACAAAATGAGTTAAGCTTCAAACAGTTGTCTGACTGACTACATAAAGAGGAATGGGAAAATTTACTGGGTAAACTTGATTGAAACATATTTCCTCCCATGCAAGCCTCTCAGAGGAAAGAAGAAAGTAAAGTTTTCTGGACGGTGGCGAGGAAAAGACCGGGGCATGGAGTTAAACTCCTGCTGTGATGTGGTGTATCTGCAGCCGGCAGATTGTTAGCGGAGACTCGGTGTGTCTGTCAGGTTCGCAGTCGTCCCGTTGTCTCTCCAGACCTCGTGTCCTCACACTCCCGGAGGATGACTCATCGCTTGGCTCTCACCACCAGACGAGACTGGCAGGGAAGAGGCCGTCTGCACCCCAGACATGTGCCACCGCGTCTGGCCCTCTCTTCCACACCGCCAGGCAGGGACAAGCTCCACTGAGCAAAGCCATTTTCCCTCCATCCAAAAGATAAAGAGAGAGGGGGACTTTTTTTCTCTTCTCCGCTGATACAGCAGTATTCCCTCTCTCTCTCTCTCTCTTTCTCTCTCTCTCTCTCTCTCTCCTTTCCACACGCAGAAAGAAAAGAGACAATTTCTCTTTCCACTATGGTTTTGACACATAGGTCTCTGATGCAATGCATGCCTAACAAAGCACATGAGGGCGCAGTCAGAGTCGGAGAGTGCGAGGAGCGGGAGGTCCTGAGAGATAATGACAGAGCGCTTCGATGTGAGGCAGTGGAGAGGAAGGGGCATCTCTACAGCAGGGAAATGATATTTTCAGATGTGAAGGGAAAGCGAAGGGTACAGTGAGGTCATACTGGACCCAGTGGGGAAGACAAATGCTTCCTTTCACAGCGAGCAGGATCTACTCTGTCTGACTCCTTGGGAGAAGTTCGGAACGGTTTTAATTTTTCTAAGGAAGATATATATATATATGTATAAATATATTTGCCCACATGTACAGACTAGCATTCCACCAGTCTTATTAATGCCACTATTTCATCTCATAGTTATATATGCTGTTCCAGAAAAGCTAGGAACATATTACAGCATTCTTTGAGTGATCTTAAAGAGTCCTAAAATAAAGTTGCCACCGTCTACCATCCCACAGAAACGCACCGGTCAGGCTGCTGCTTATTTTCACTGTCAGTGATGTGTCTATGACAACCAGAAGGTGTTTACTCTTGCAAAACTGAGCCCACAGATATGGAAATCAAAATAAAATTGGCTGATTCCTCCACAGGTCTTGAGTCTGTGCCTGGATGAGTCAGAACTGTTTTGGCTGCACAAAACATATATATATATTTAGTGAGAGAGAGAGAGAGAGAGAGAGAGAGAGAGAGAGAGAGTGTAAGAGAAAGATAGACAGAAAGATAGAAAGATAGACAGATTCTCCAGTTTCTGAAAAACATTGAGTTGTTTTAAACAGACATCAGATCGGTGAAAATGGTCCAAGCTGGTGTCCAGCCAACAGTAATGTGTTCAGTAAATATATTGAGTTGAACCATGTTCTCCGTCCACTAATCTGGCCGTGATCCAATCAAAACCTCTTGCTTCTCATCTAAATTCGACCAAATTCAACAGTGCTGCTGATCCATTAATCCCAGGCGTATATATTTAAAGAGGTCAGCCCAGTATATACACTGCCATCCATTATAATACAAAACACACAAACATAATAAAAGCAGGAGGGAGACAGATAAATTTACTCAACTATCTCACACTGTATTTCTGCTGTGAGAAGAATCAGACCCCGTGCCTCGTGTTCCACGACCTCAGACGGGTCAGAGTGAGGTAGAGTAGGGGTTAATGGTGGAGTATGGAAGAGGGCTTTGGCCCTGTGCCACCCAGTCTCCTCTGCTGGACTGATTAAGGAGGATGGTGTGTTGGACTAATCCATCAACAATGCCTGGAGCAAATTCAGAGGAAGAGCAGGAGGAGAACAGGGAGGATGAGAGGGAGGAGCGAGGGAGGAGAGGAAAGCGGGGGCTTCAAAAGGAATCGGCTATTGATCTCACAGATGACATGAATGTGTTCTGTGAGTGTATGTTTATGAGTGGATGTGTGTGTGTGTGTGTTGGTTGTCAGACATTTTCATGAACAATGTCCTAATTTTGTAGTAAAAAAAAAAAAACCAAGATTTATTCATAGACCCAACACAATTTTACAAAACCTGTAAATGTTCATATTTTAAAGAGAAACCACAATAATCTAATAAAAAAGAGGGTTGTAACCAGGATCAAAGTGTGAGTGAAGTGCATTTTGCAGTAAATAAACCACACTACCGAAGATGTATACCACATCAACTGCTGGTTTTCTAATCCCCTTTTTGTTTTCACCACATCATTACTCCCTTCTTTATCCATCCATTATGCATAATGCTTTCATTTCCCATCCCTCCCTCCAACTATTACTGTTCTATATACGAAACTGCCTCTGGTTACATCTTTGCAAACAGTTTTTGTATTAGAAAACAAATACACTTAGATATGCAAATAAGACCATATCAACTTGAATGTATTTTTTTTTAAATGTAATAAAAAAAACCCTAGGTATCAAGTTATTCAAATCTGCAAATACTACTTGTTTAGTGAAGAAAACATATATATTTAACTATGATCATAAATAATTGCAAGCCTTTTTAGTACAAAACCTGCCATAAATCCAGCTATGTATTTGTCCCTCTGTAAAAATGATTTAGAATGTAGTTAGATATGAAGGTTAGGTATGAATGTTGTCATTAGTGGAAAGGAAATGGATATTAACTTGTATAATCAAAACAGCTGACTGATTTGGCTGATTGGATTGATTAGTGGTCCAAGAACCAAAAGCGCTGGAATGCTATCAAAATTGTTAGGATTTTTTAGAGGTGCAAACACCAAAAGTACTTAATTATGGCACTCTTGTGGACTGTGTTTTGCTTGGACTCCTATGATTGCCACGTGCAGCTGTATACATTTTTTCACACAGTAGGCAGCACTCAGCCATCATGTCAGATGTCATCAGGATCGATAGTTTCAATGTTTCAGTGTTTCAGTATTGTGGAACTGGGGATAGGTAAAAAGAATTGAATCTACCAAGGCCCAGACCTTAATGGCAATGAATATTTATAAAAATATATATGACCCCATGTCCTGACCTTGCATAAAACAAACTTCTCTGTATGTGTGTAAAACTGCAAACAGCAAAGAGAGAGGGGGACAGGAGTGAAAATAGCCTCTGATTCTAATGAATAACAAACAGACCCCATTTACATTATCTAAACTTCCAAAAAGGGAAAGGCAGAAAATTAATATGAGCAAACAGTTGTGCTCTGTTTAGTGATACTATCTGTATCTGCTCTCTGTTGCCACAGCATTATCAGCTATTAGGCAAAAAGTTCTCAACACGATTAATACTTAACACAAATAAACACTGCGTTTAGAGCGCCGTTGTGAATTAGCCTAACAAGACTTGTTTGTTTAGTCACAGTCGGCCTGTACGGGTGCTTCTTTCCAGATAACTAATCATTCAGCCTTTTAGCAAGTGGCTTTTAGCCTGCCTCATTCAAGCAAGAGAGGGGACAAAACTGTCTGAGTTCCAAATCCCATTAAATTAAAGCCATATCTCAGCTGCAGACACACACGCGCGCACGCGTGCCTGCATCCACACTCGCATTCAGTCTGTTCTGAAGTAATGAAGAAATCCAAGCCAAGCACATAGAAAGATGAAAGAGGAAATGGAACACAATATAAAGGAGCTATCTTTGTCTGTGGTGCTCTTCAATAGCAGGACACATTTGGCCTCTCCTTGCTTTTATCCCAGTGTGAAGGCCATCATCTCTGTACACATCTCCAAACTCGCCTTTCACCACCTCCTCACAACCACCACATAATCAAACCAGACATGCCTCTCCACAACACAGCTCTCGTTCGGCCTTGGCCAAGAGTTTGTTTTTATGTGCATATGTGTATGTGTGTGAAGGAAGGTTACATCTAAAAAGCCTCACAGCACTTTCTCATCCTTCTAAATCCCTTTCTGCTGAGACTGCAGTCATCATTAAAGCAAATCGCTCCTCTGATTCTGCTCCACCGGCAAGGCCTGCTTAGCCTGTAGATCCTCATCGAGCCATGGTGCGTCCCTCTTCTTATCCGTGGTGCTGTGGCATTGCTCGGTGTCTGTCAACCTACTGAGAGCCCCTGTAGTGAGGCAGTGATTGAAGCTGGAATGAAAGGAAACTGCTTTGGACTTTAAGGCCTAAAGGACTGTATATAAGCCCATACACCACCTGTATAGGTTCCACACTCAGATAAATGGATTCCATACATACTGATAATCAGAAGATTAATACATGATAAGCCATAGATAGCCCGATAAACCATTGACCATAGACCTTCAGACACCGTCATACACACAAATTCTAACATAAGACAAAGCCTGGGATATTTATTCTTTTCATGGACCCAAGGGTTAGGCAAAGCTAAAATGCTGTAGCCTGAATACATTCCCTGTGCCAAGGTAATGGTGGTTTACTTTTAATTTCACACATTGAGTTTAGTTCAAAACGCAGACATTTGATTAATATCATCTTTCTTTAAAATTTTTGTTTTAGACTAGGACCAGCCTTTGGTTCAGAGAGCTGATCTTTTTCTCACAAGTGAACAAATATCATCAACTGTACTCTTTGCAGTGTGTGCAGGTTTTCACAGAAGATTAGAAGTGACAATGAGCTGACACACAGCTGGCTGAAATGGTTCCAAATCTTTCCAATCAGCTTCATGTGTCTGGACCATAATGGGTTACTTACACTTTGCCACACAGCACTGGTGAACATCTCAGTAAATAACGTTTAAATGCTTCAGAGAAAACTCTTGCAGGTTTTTCTTAAAAGATGTGATGCTGTTAACAAGCCTTTTACAGCCTAGTGACTATATCTTGCTCCAGAAAACTCTAAGTTGCCAAGAGGATTAGAGCAGGCAACTTAAATAGGCAAATGAAATAGATATCAGTTGGCCCCAAGTGCGCTTTAAGGTAGTCAAATATAGACAATATTAATTTGGATGCATTTTGTAGTTTGATTAGGTCATTTGTTTCCTTAGCCACTCAACCTGCGGTGGTCCTGGCAATGACACTGAGCTAATTTGTTAGGTTCATCCTTACTTCCATACTCCCTTACCAAATGGCGGACATGCGTTCACCTTTTTTTGATGGAAAAAGACTGTACAAGCACACAGTTTCATTTTACGTACATTTAGCCACATGGTAGCACAACTGAGTTAGCTAAAAGAGAATGGCAGAATAAAGCTAATAAAACCTTCCTAAGCTGAAAGACTTTATTGTCCAAGGGAGGCAGGTACACTTTTAATGAGCCTCTCCAGATGCCACTCCCGATGCCGGGGGACAAGGGCTACATGTGACTGACATCTGGGCCGACATCATGTAAATTTGACCGGTGTGCTCAATATGTGTGGTAGAGGCCACACCAGCAGAGACATATGCCACCATATGGCCCGGGATGCAAAGTTCTCAGTCATTATCAGAGGAGCAGTTTATGGGGAAGCGGCTGTTTTCTGCACATGTTCAGCTAATATTGAACTACGGAGTTACTGTAATTTAAACACACAGGGAAATAACAAAAGAAAGGCACAGCCTGGGTGATTCATGCATGCAGAGTGCAGAGCTCATCCAAACACTGGCATCAGAACCCATAGCAGGGTTAAAAAAACAATCCAGTACTTGGAATGAAAAAATCTCAGAAAAAAAGTAGCTTAGTATTTTAGATTATACATGCAAGACTTTATAAAGCACCCCAAAATACATTAAGTCCTACATTAAGGCTGTGTTGTGGGTGATCATGTGTGGAGCTGCAGAAAAGGAGGGCAAATGAGGCCTGGAACAGTTGACATGGAGTCCCCTAGAGGTAATAATCCATGACTCCTCTTTCATTATGTACCTCCTGAAGTATGAAAACACCAAGCCAGGGTAATGGAAATAGTAGAGATCCTGGAGACTAGGGATGAGCCAGGAATAGCCTGAGGTATTTTGATGGAGACAGAAACCTGGACATGGCTACTAATGAATCACCTGCAAGAAAAGTGGTGCTCCACAGACCTTTCAGTGGGCATGGGACACTGGACCAGAGCTGTTTCTTTAACACTAGAATCGCCAACATTCCAGTCCCCCTAGAACCCCCACCCCCCGCTGCTATAGCGTCAGCGATGCTAGGATGTCATTTCTAGAAGCTGAAGTGGGAGGGGCGTGGTGCGAAAAATGACAGCTGATCTAGGTATAAATAGTCGTATTTTTCTTTTTATCACACACTCACCAAAATTCACTAGATAATTAATAAAGCAATTTTAGGAAAAGTCATGAAGCTAAAGATGTAGTTTTATTTTAACAGAACTACAAGCATTTGCGGTGTTAGTGTTAAACAGTGGTTGGTGTAGTATATTGAGTAATGCCACTGCCTTCCATGCAGTAGAAAAGAATCTGATATCCTCTCTGAGCAGGATCACTAAGCTACACCATTAAGAATTCTTGGGCTACTCCTAACATTACACTCACCTACGTATGTAACCTGATCAACATTAGTGGTTGGTGTAATGGGGTGCGTGATACTGCAGCCCTCCACACAGTAGATTGCGGTTCAACTGACAAACCAGGTAAGCACACCACACAACAGCAGTAAGAATATCTGGACAAGATTCCCAACATTACAGCTGCCTACATCTTTAACATGATGAAACTGCAAGTCACTCTGAAACCAGTTTAAACAATATGAGACACACAAAGCCAAGGTGAAAACTGCAGACTAGGCAATAATCAGAATAAAGTGCACATGTAATTTAAAGGTAGGGACATATAAAACAGTACACAGCTGGGATAGACCAGTGCTAACTTGTTCTGATATGGTATCAAAGAATGCAAAGTGTGCTTATGAATAGAAAAGCCAGAGTCACTTCACTGACTCAAAAGACACCGGGTGCTTGTGGCAAGGCACCCAGTCCATCACAGACTGCAGGTCCCCGCCAACACCTTGTGATGATAACACTGACTTCCGTAATGTACTTATTTCCTTCTTCAGCCTGTCTGAAGAAAAGAACAATACAACAACAATGAAAGCCTCTCCCGAACAATGAAGTACTCTTAGTCCATCCAGCTGATGTTCAGAGGACCCTTCACAGGGTCAACCAATGCTGCAGGTCCTGACGACATACCAGGGTGTGCACTTAGAGAATATGCCAACCAACTGACACATCTATAACAGCTCCCTGCACCAAGCCATGCTTCAAGACCACTATTATACCATTGCCAAAGGAGTCACCAGCAGCACCACTTAATGACTACTACCCTATAGCACGCACACCCATTATGATGAAGTGCTTCAAAAGGCTGGTCAAGGACCATATAACATCCAGATTCCCTGCAATGTTTGACCCACTTCAATTTGCATACTGCCCTAACCGCTCCACCAATAATGCCATGTTGGCAGCACTAAATCTGAGCCTGGATCTGATGAATGAGTACAGTTATGTTGCGGATGCTCTTCAATGCCTACAGCTCCACCTTCAGTACAATCATCCCCCAGCACTTGGCAAGAAAACTCAACATCCAAATGTGCAACTGGATATAGGACTTCTTCACAGACAGACCCCAGACAGAACATGTTAAAAAAAAACACCTCTGAGGCCATCATCATGAACACTGAGGTCCCCCAGGGGTGTGTTCTGAGACCTCTGTTGTTCACCTTGATGCAAAGTACTACTCCAACCACATCATCAACAATTATGACTCAGCCTACAGGGAGGAAGTGAACCAACTCATTGCCTGGTATGACAACAACAGCCTGTCACTGAATGTCAACAAGATGATGAAAATCACTGTTGACTTCAAGAGGCTGCACATACTCCACTTATAATCAATGGCAATGCTGTGGAGTCAGTAAGAAGCACCAAGTTCCAGGGAATGCACAGCACAGATGACCTGACATGAACTACAAACAACACCTCTCTAGTCAAGAGGGCACAGCAGGACCTTCACTTTCTGACAGGTGAGGAGAACAAACCTCCCTCTCCAGTCCTCACAACTTTCTAAAGAGGAATTATAGAAAGAGTCTTGACCAGCAGCCTCTTAATCTGGCATGGGACCTGCACTGTGTCAGACCAGAAGTCCCTCCAGTACATGGTGAGGACAGCAGAGAAAATCATCAGAACCTTGCTGCCGTCTATACGAGATCTAAACTTTTTACGTTGCCTTAGCAAGATAATAAGAGACCCCACCAACATTGTCTATGGAGTGTTTATCTTTAACTTCCTATCCTCAAATATTACCACAGTATGTGGGCCAAACCTGCCAGACTTAGCAGGAGCTTCTTCCCATCAGACAACATGCTTGCACAACATCAGGTCTGTTGAACTCCTGAACACACACCCAAGACTGTCTGAAAACATATGTATATTTAGACCTTCTGAATACTCATACCTTCTGAAATGCTACTGTTTTTGTGCAGTAAGTCAAGGTTGTTCATCACTCGAGGACTTCATCACTATTCACCAGTGTTAAGTTTACATTTCTTCTTACGTTGTGCACTGTGATAACAACATGCAATATTTATTGTCATTGTTTTTCTATAGCCAATACGTATGTTTTTTTCTGTCTGTGCTGTCTATGTCTACCTGTTTTTGTCCTGTATATTTTTGCCTGTCTATGCTGTCTGTCTGTTGTTGTCCTACATGCACTTGCCTTTTATGTATATGTTTGCAAATCGGACCTGGAGAAGTACAGTTTCATTCAGATGTGCACTCCTCGTTGTTTAGTCTGAATGGTGATAAAATTACTTTCATTGAGAATGTACTGCTAATCACTGATAGATGCATCCAGATTGGGTACCAGAGGTGTAACACCAAGAAGGAGGTAGAGGAGGCTAGGTCGCTAAGGAGTAGGTCAGGAGAGAAGCATCTAACCTCGCAATTTTAATTCACCCAAAGCCTGCTCATGCAAATAATCTCATCAGATAGACTTTTAATGATAGTGATAAAAGAGAGCTGAAGAAATGATATGTAGCTACTGGCATATGATCTGATGTCAGCGGTTTTGCAGCTGAAATACATCTGGAGGACTTTATATCGGAAAGGGAGAGAACAAGTACAGTGGGAACACAGTGCTGAACAGAGACAGACTGCCCTGCTCAGGCAGGCTGGGCTTTTTCTGTCCTCCTCTTGGAGCCACAGCCTTCTCCTCTCTAGCTGCCCTGTTCCATTGAAACGTGGACATTGATTTATTGGAGGGCTGCCTGCGGAAGTTCATTGGCAGATAGACCACTAATGAGGGGAGCAGTGCCTGGAGCACCGCGAGAGCTTTGTATGGATCTAGAGGATGAAATCATATTCAGGTGTCAATCTTACGCTGTATTAATAAAGCCCGCTGGAGATGGCTTATTGTTACAGTGTGGACCCTCGCTAACCACCCAGGCACTGATCTCACCCCGTTCCATGTCTGTTTTTTCCTTTCACTTTCTCCCTCTTCTATCTCTTGCTCCCTATTCCTCACTCTCCTGGGGAAAGAGGAAGCAATCAGAGGCCTGTTATTAGAGCTGGAGGCTAAAGCAGAGAGAGCGGCGCTACAGCACCTCTATAATCATTTTTCTCATGAAGGACCCCGACGCCTCCGCCGCCACAAAGACGGAGAGAGCGGCGCAGTGGGATTCATCTGGAAAAAGCAAAAGAATAAAGAAGCCTGGAGGATGCTCCCTAGCTGCAGTGCACCGGTATGAATGCCTGAGGTCCACGAGCCACACCACTGGAGCGCAAGCAACACATGGAGACTTCAAAGCAAACCAAAAGGTAGATTGCCTAAGTGCCTGGAACCACATAAAGACACATTACTGACAACTGCCGCATTCAGCGTGCCCTAGATTTCTACACATTGTGACAACATGGTATTTGAGTTCCCCCTTATGACTATCTAACCCTGAATCAGGCATTTACTCCTGAAAAGTTTTTTTTTTTTTTTACAACAGAGAGTCAGTTTTGTTTTAAAGAAAAATACATGTATCATAAAGTTATCAACAGTTGTCTTTCATTTGAGTTGATTAAATTGCCTGCATCAAAAAGCTCGCACACTATTCCAGCCAAAAAACAATTGGAGCCATCTACAATAGAAAGGCAACAGTTCTTCCAACACGCTCCATCATATTGGATCCAAAATGACTGTTGTTAGCCAATGAGCCTCCTCCAAATGTACTTTCAGATTGCTCGAAGCAAGAGGAAAAGGCGAGGGGTGGAAAAGGCAGTGAAATAGCTCTATTTCGCAAATGGCTTCACGGAGAGCAGTCAAAACATAATGCTGTGGCACTGAGCATGAAGGCTGCCTTCAAAAGCTTGGGGTCAGGAGTCAAGGTTCGTATAGAGCCCCGGCACAAAGACGGACAGGAGGCGGTTAGAAAAAGAGAGAAAGACCCCCAGCATGCACGCGGGCACACTTCGGGACCAAGGTACATTATGTGCAGGGCCACTGATTCGGTTTGGGTTACGACTCCATTTGTATTGTGGTGCTACTTTTTTGCTGACCATTAAGCGAGGTTCTGGCAGCACTAACGATGCTCGGGGGCCTCTGAGAGACTTTCTTTTTCTTTCCCTCGCACTCAGGACAGCGGGGTGCTCATAGTCTCTTAATGGGCGACCACACGCTCCTCCAATCTGAATGCAGCCTAACGGAGCGGCTCCTAACCATGGCAACAGCGGCAACGGTGGCCGTGGCAACGGCGGGCGAGTTGTCACCCTCCGCACAGAAAAAAAGGGGAACCAATGAACAACAAAGGCAATTATCCCTGTTTAAAAGCTAAAGCCACCGTCCTTCAGCATAGCACGATAATTGCCTGGAGATGTAAGGGAAAAGAGAAAGAGGACAAGACATCATTTAGGAAAAAAAAAGAGGTGGAGTGAGGGATGGGGATGTGGGCGGGGGGGCTGCCAGAGTGTGTTGCGGGGCTGATGTGCGGTATGAAATTATATCAGCAGCACAGCTTAGCCTCGACACGGACAGCAAACAGGCCGACCTCCTGCACTTATATCAGGAAATGACAAGAGCGTGTCTGCTCTGGGCTGCCGCACCTGCACTGCTCAGCATACTGAAAAGGTTAACACTGTCAGTCAGGCACACTCATATACCCACCTATACCCACACAACCCCCCACCTATACACACACACACACACACTAGAGGTGGGTGATATCACTGATACTCCCTTCAAGCCCATAACACGCCGTATGAAGGCTTATATCATAATGTCACTACTGATATTTTTTAATGTCTTCTTGGGTACATAGGAAGGGGCCACATTGTCATTCTTCTTATTTTTTTAAAGAAAAACATTGTTTCAAAACACAATTCATTCTCTTCTCCATACAGCCTATAAATGGAAATAAATATACAAAACACAGCAAAAACTGTCAAAAAAGTCATAAAAACTAATGCATTACCATAAACCCACCTATCTGGCCTACATGTGCTCAGCCCCACCAACTCATGTTGAAGTTATAAAGAGTGTTTTGGCCTACACTGCTTTTTGACACCGGCAGCCAACCAAAACCTGGGTCAAGTTTAAATGTGGGATATGGGCCCTTTAATAACAGCATCAGTCCTGTCAAGTAAGGATTACACTCTTGAGAGAGTTGTGGTAATTTTGTGCTTTGTGCCCACACAGAACCCAGCTCTGACACTCACACACTCCAGATTGATTTGTAGCACACACTCCGCTGTTGTGGAATTTGTTTGAGACTGTTTGAACAGACATTGGGATCCTTAGACTGAACAGCACAACCGTCATGCTTCAATCCCAGTTTTCAGTGAGGAAAAGCAGGTGAAATGTCAAAACAACCCATATGGCAATGTTCTTCAATATTTAGATACACCTAAAGGCCTTCATTACCTGGATCAGGTGTGTTTGACTAGGATTGGAGCTCTGGAGTGGATCTCCAGAACTAGAACTGAGTTCTTTAGTGGTACAACAAAAGAACCTTCACATAATATAAAGGTTCTGTACCACTTTAAAGTTTATTCCTTGAATGTTTACATTTTGTGTACATTCATTACCAAACCTCTTTAACAAAAGTGTTTTTTTATAGGTTTTAAACATTCTCAGGTAGTTCTTCTATAGTGTCATATGAAGAATCCCTTTTGGCCTTTATTTTTAAGACCAACAACAAAAGGAAAAACGTATGTCTGCACGGCAACAAATGTCAAATTAAAGCAAAGAGCGTCAGTGCAGGCATTAAGCAGAGAGGTGGGAGTCTGACACATAATCTGTCATGCTTAAATCCCAACATTTTTAAAATATGCACTTAGTATGTGGAGAACAGACAAGAGCAAAACAAAGGAGTGCATTCAGACGGTGAGTGTGTGTGTGTGTGTGTGTTTGTGTAGTTGCATGTGCATGTGTGTCTGCCCTAACCACCCACACAAGCAGCCCAAAAAACCTGGCAACGGCTGGCTTTTTTTAGAGCACATTCTTCATTTTCTTGACACACTGAACGTAAAGTTATTTTCACCCCGCTGTTGTTTGTGGAATTTGATTGGTCGGAATGTTGCTAGCCAAAATTTCTGCTCACTCCAGCAACAGCCGCGCTCCAGTCCCCCTGCGAGAGGGGGGCCGAGGCCTGTGATTGGCTGCTTCCCCGGGCCCCACCTTTTCATATCGCTCCTGCACCCGGCGCGCTAATTTATTCTGAGTGTGTCACACTCCTGTCTGAAGTGTGTGCATGTGCGTGTGTGTGTGTGTGTGTGTCTTACGCTGCCTCTCTGCTGTAGCGTCTTCCTCTCTATCAGTAAGGGAAGGTGGAAAAGGCAGGTGTGCATGTGTGTGAGAGTGAATCTGAATGAGCCAATGAGTGAAGTGCATTTGAGAAAGGGAGACAGGAGGGGTGTGTGTGTGTGTGTGTGTGTGTTTTTGTCTGGAAAACAGAAGCATCTCCCCGTTCGGGTGGGGTAAATCAAGGGCACACAGTCTGCCACTGAATGAACATGAATCTTTGTCAGACTTCTTCACGAGCACATTAAAAACAATACAAGCTCATGAAAAAAAAGAGAAGAGGACATTTGAATTTATGCTTGGTGCTTCTCAAACCAATTAATTAAAAACAGCATTAAAAAAAAGGAGAAAGAAAAACTCAAAGCCTTGTACGTTGGAGGCCGAGCCCAGGAGAAAAACAGAACGCTGGCATGGCGCCAAGTCCTGCCCGTCTCGTTCGCTGACAGTTGGCAGGACAAATCTATCACGCTCCCGAATTTGTGGGGCGACCACCAGGGGACTTCACAGTGACCGAATGGCAACAAACAACTCATTTGCTGCTATTCGACACCTTTGCATGGGCTTGAATGGGATTTTTGAAGCTTAATTCCAAATAAGCTCTGACCTTGCGCCTCACGTTGTGCGTCTCACCTGCAGGTGCTTCACAAGCAGATCAATTGCAGGTACCTGTGGGCTCATTTGAATAATCTGCTTAGTGAGAAGTGAGCAAGTTTGTGGGCCCCGGCTGAGCTTGCATAATTTGTCTTGCTGCTGAGCGTGTGTGTCAGAGACCCTTTAGCCCAGACTGAGAGGAATAAAGCCCAGCTACTCGGTCACTTAGCTGTTTTAGAGAGTTAGTCCCTCGACTGTGAAACGATTCAGGTCTTTTGAAGGGCCCATATCATGGAAAACCTTTTTTTTAAGAAATGAAAGAGTTTGATGTCATGAACAAGGGAAGCGATGACTTTGCAAAGGCTGAAATGACACAGAATGAAGCAAACAAACAGTTCAAGTCCAAAAAAAACAGCAAACTGTGCACAGCAGGGCAAAAATCTAAACACAACAGGTAAAGGGGTCAAAACCAGAGGAAACAGATCAGAAATTTGCTACAATCAGATACTTTACAAGGAGTGAGCGAAACCAAAGAGAGTTTAGACAAGAACTAATGAGGGATAGTAAGGCCAGTGATCAGTGTTGAAGAGAACGCTGTTATAGTTTAAAAACAAACCACACTGTCCAGTCTATACAGTCTGTCTATGATCGCAAAGCAGTATTTTGAAGTTATTTTGTGATATCACAATAAACAAATCATGAAAAAAGAAAAGTATCAACATGTATCAACGAATATTCAATATCACACAATTTCTTCTGGTTTATGTATCTTTGAACAAAACATCAGTCTTCAACTGTATGATGATCACAGGCATTTTTGTCATTTGTGCCAAAATTATATCCAATCCAAAGAAAAGCAAAAGGTTTAGAGAATGATGTCTTGGCCTCCCCAGTCACCATACATCTCTCCCATTGAGCTGCAGGGACAAACTGGACCAATGAGTTCGAAATGAGCTCCAGCAAATCAGACAGAACTGTTTGCTTGAAATGTGCTGGGAGGGTCTGGACACAAGTTATTTCCAAAAAATGGCTGGAGACGATGCCCTGAATCTGTCCTTTTGTGATTAAGGCAAGGGGTGGTTATTTTGATGAAATCCATTAAATTGCACATGCAGTGTATATTTTTTACAACCGTGGGTTGTCCAAATTTATAAATGCCAACATAAAAATGGATAAATTCACTCAGTTTGAATTCTGTGG
>JBBPCY010083603.1:0-24874 GCA_037974405.1 Brachyalestes nurse
CACAAATAAAAAATGTACTTTGCACACAGAAATGTCCTTGACCTATTCCAAGCCACAATTCCAAAAATACACACTTACGGCAAATCTTCTCTTCATATAGGAAGGTTTATGACAAGCCCAAGGGGCCAAGAACAGTGCACAAAACACCTCAAAGGTTTGTCTTTCATTATAGACCAAGATAATGAATACAGCTGAAGTGGTTTTGAAGTGGCAAGCAAAAGGTCCTTTGGATTTAGCAAAACGTCCTTTGGATTCACCAAAAGGTTCTTTGGAGTCTCCAAATGCCTGCCTTTACTAAAACAGTTTTTGAGCTAATTTTTTGAACATAAGTTCACAAGGCCTGTGGCTATGGCCTAAAGGTGTTTCAGCCCAATTTACAATGCCAGGAGGATATGGCTCTGCTGAATTTAAAGAAGTTTGACCAGCATTTATGAAATCCTTGATTCCATCCTGTGTTGCTTTGTAACATTAGGTTGTACATTTTTGTTTTCTCTTGCACATGAAACTTCAAGGTCTTAGCTTTCAAATGGACTGACCACATGCAAAAGGAAATGAATGAGGGAGCTGTGAGGTTCTGCATGGAGGTGAAACTTTAAATATGAAAAATATATCTCGCACTCTAAATGTGAACCTTCACAGTTAGATAGGGCTCGACGACCCCTCGAAAACCATTATTATCTGAAAACCATTCACCTCGGACAAAAGTAATGGGACACCAGGGCGAGGTGAGCGGTTTTTGGGGGTTATTATGGCAAACGAGGGACCGTTATGAGTGCGCGATATGAATAAATAATTCCATGAAATGAACATTGTTAATGAGTTATGACTCATGAGTCACAACACCCAAGTCCGAGTCAAGTCTTTTCTCAAGTCATTGAGTGCAAGTCTAAAGTCAAGTCACAAGTCTTTGTTTGTGCGACCTAAGTGCGACTCGAGTCCGAGTCTCTGATTCGAGTTCCCATCTTTGCCAGGCGCTAAGGGAACTGGACAAAGCTGTAAACAACATGCAAACTGCTCATTTCTGGTGACTTCACACAAAAGTGAAGTCAGTTTTACCTAGATTCTACTAACACATGATCTTTGCAGCCAGGAGTGACAACTGTTTAGACCATGATTACACCCGAACCAAGCCCCGCCACTACTTCTGACCACATCTCAGTGAACATGATCCCACCCTACAGATCTCTGCCTAAACACACCGATCCAAAGAGACATCAGAGTGTGACCTGTGGGTGCCATCTCAGGACTTCAGAACTGTTTTGAGAGCACAAACTGTTTAGTGTTTTGAAAGCCTGCTTCTCAAGAGGGCTGCATCAATGTGGAAGAGTACACAGCAACTGTGACAAGCCACATCAGCAAAATTAACTGAGAATGCTACTGTCTCTAAGGGGGTGACTACAAGACCCAACCAAAAACCTTGGCTGTCCGCAAAGGTCTGGAGGATGTGGAAAGCCTGAGATACTGCCTATAGATCTGGAAGCAATTACTATCCACAGATCTGCATGAGCCAACCTGGCTAGGGCAATCAAGAAAGCAAAGTATGCATATGCCCAAAGAATCCAAGGGAACGTTCAGAACACCAGAGACACTCAAAGCTTCCACTGTGGTTCTGCAAGAGTGTGTAACAGTTACATACCGCAGGACATCAGACCCCTGAATACACCTAGATGTCTAGTCTTTGCCTAAGCAAGGGTCATTCCAGTACTACCTCATTTTATCTACTTCTCATATAACACTCTGGGCGTTGCCTTCTGTTGACTACCACAATAGGCACACTTATGTCCTGTTATTTGATAGGCTTATAATTTACTACTCACTCAATGTGATTCAGTGCTAACTACCTCTTGTGTTGTTTCATACTTACAGTGCAATATTAGTCATTCTGGAAGGTTTACATCCCATTCATCTTCAGAGAAGCAGCGACCACTACCACCACAGAGATATCAATGTGTACGCAGAGACTGTGACAGAATACATCTGTTTTGAAATCACTGCCTGATGTTTAGCAGTTGATCTCTGGAGAAAGTACGAGAGAGCGCAGTACCAAGGCTGCCATCTTCATTGCCATCTTCAGTGTTCAAAGATGGCATTCACATTACAGTTCCTTGGTGTTTACATTAAAGAGGACCTCTCCTGGACCAACAACACCATGTCCCTGACCAAAAGAGCCCAGCAGCGGGAAGGTGCATCTCCCCAAACCCATTCTCACCACCTTCTATAGAGGCACCATCGAGAGCATTCTGACCAACTGTATTACAGTCTGGTATGGAAACTGCCACACCTGAGGTAACCTGAGGTCAGGCTGAGGGTGACCCCCCAGTGGAACACTGGAAGAGAGCCCTGGTGACTTTTAGGGCAGAGGAAAGAGACTTGAAGGGGATAAACTGACAACCCTTCAAAAACAGTTCCACCACTACCATCATTTCTTTTACTGTGTGAGCTCAAGCCACTCAGAAACAGCAGACACCTTGGCTTCATCCATGCATACTCCTGTTGGCCCAATGTTATAGCTGAGGAAAGCAATCTCTGACCAGTGCAAGTTACAGTTCTTGGCTCTCACACACAACCCATGCTTGAGCAGGTGAAAAAGGACCTTCTGCACATATTCTGTAAGCATTTGGGGATACACCAGAACATTGTTTTTGCAAAAGATTATAGAACGGTTGACCATAGTGTTCATGAATGCTTAAAAGACTGAAGGGGTGTTTGCCAACCGTAAGGCATGATACATGCAATGGCCTGAGGTGGTGTTAAATGCAGCCTTCCACCCATCACATGCCTAAATGCGCATGAGGTTGCACTTCCCAGGTCAAGCTTAGTAAATACAGTCAAAATGTGGGGTTGTTCGATGGCTGGCAGGAACAGGTGTGTAAAACTCACTGTGAATGTGTTGACCTCTATCCGCTGCCAGAATCTAAGAGCTGATGAAGACTTTCGCGATCAATAGACTCCCATGGCAAATGGGCAGGTTTCTGCTGGAATGCCCCTGGGCCTGGTGGTCAAAGACTGTCCTGAAGCAGTGGATAAACTCAGCAAAGTTGGATGATACCGATCCCACACCTCTCCCGACAGCTACAGTCCAGTACTGATCTCGCCTAGGGGAAGAGGAGTTCCCACTGTGCCAAGAGTGATCTTTTCATCTGTCATGCTTGCTGTTGGAGATGGGGAAAGAGGCATGCATGTTCAGGAGTAAGAGACCTTAATCCATAGGTTAATAAGAAGCCTTAATATAAGGGTCGATAAGGGTACAAGGAAATCAGGAAACACAAACACAAAAGCTCTGGCTCGTGCTGGGGATGGCTCAGTACAGACTTCAGATGGTCAAAGCCCTTTTTGAAATTCTGTAGGCAGAACAAACAATGTCATCCTGGATGCAGGATATCTGGTGAATAACAATTATCACCTACATAAAGGATTCTCCAAGAGAGGGTAGCATGAGCAATGCATTAAAGGTAGGAACACTCAGGCCTGTGGAAAGAGCACAAGGCAGACATACACGCAAAAACAACATGAGGAAAAATGACACTAAACAGAAAATACAAGCCAGGTCAAGCTGGATTAAATCGAGAAAAGCAAACAAGGTGCAGGTGCAACAAATCGGGGTCACTGGAGAAACTAAGACAGGGTAAACCCAGGTTCAGAAGGAGGACAGCCGGAGGCGGGGCATGGGAAGCAAGGCCATGACAACCACTTTTAAAACAAAATCTCCAAATGGTAACCTATCAAAGAAGGATAAAGCATTCACTTCAATGTAAGGCATTTTTTTAAATCTTTTTGGGTCATTTCAATCACCATAGGTACACACAATAATTTACTGAATACCAAATGTAATAAATAACCTTTTAAATGTCTGATGTCTCTGTCATGTCTGAGGGCTGTGACGGTGGGTGGCTGCTAGGGGCCACCTTTATTTCTGTTTGTACATGGGTTGTTTTGGGCTTTTATTTTAAATGTTAGTAGTGTTTAGTTCAAAGAATGAGTACCAGCTGTTTTGTGTTTGTGTTCTGTTTAGTTATTGGGTATTGGGTTTTGGTTTTGGTATTTAAGGAAGTTGTGTTTAGTTTTAGTTGGCTGGTCAACCGTTTCATTTGCGCTCCTCAGTTTGTGGGTTCTTTGGCCATAGTGCCTTTTGTTTGGTTTTTCAGAAAATAAAAGGTAAAGATTATGGATTCCTGCCTAAGAGTCTGCCATTCTTGGGGAATAGGAAGGGAACGTGACAGTCTTGTGTTAAGTGACGTTAAAGACAGTAGTGCCGCACGTGACAGAAGGCACAACAGACTTTGATCGTGACTACAGGCATATTGCCTTGATATTTAAAGGAACTTTATATTGTTTTTTTTTGTACTGTGGTATGTTTGCTTACTAAAGTGTTTGGAAAGGTGAAAGAAGTCTCGTGTCAATTACTTTATTCTCCCGATGCAAGAAGAACGCTGAATATTAGAAACAGCACTAACAAAATGTTCCACTTTATTTACATATAACATGTACTAAAGAATTCATGAAAAGGGTTTTACAAAATTCTACAGATGTTTAATCATGGAATTTAGCACGGAACCAGATTTTTTTTTTTTTTTTACGTTTATAAGCTTCCAAAGTAGGAAATGCATTTAGTAATTTAACATGGAATTGTTAGAGTACTTCCAGAAAGGTGTCTATCAGATGACAGGGGAATTAGCAGTGACACTGGGATGAAAAAAAACTGTTGCTGTAGATCATTTGAAAGAGACCAGTGAAACAATGACTAAAAGTGACAGAAAAGGACTTTCATCTAAAAGAACGGAGGAATGAGAAATTAATAATGGCCATTCAGTGCATGACAGGTGTCTGATCTCCCAAAGGATCAAAGGAAAAGAATAGAGGGAGGCAATAAATCCTGTAATCACACTGGTCCCAGTTGGATTTCAATACCTGTGTGTGTATGTGTGTGTGTGTGGGGGGGGTCTGTGTGTGTGTGAGTGAGATTCTGTCTACAGTGTGTGTGTGCTCATGTATGTGTGTGTGTAATGGATATGGAATAAATTGACTCAAACTACAAGAGACCACATTCAATAAGGTACAGAAAGAAAGGAGGGGTGTGGGGGTTGTATGTCAGCATCTAGATTTGATTGAACACTCTTTTCTCTCTGCGTCAGTCTAAATGAAACAGAATTAACATTGCACTGGAGACAGGTGTCAAGCCGTTTCAGTTTGGGTTTTACAGCAGAATCAATCTCCATGCATGTCTTGAGACAGATCTTTCACATCGCATGGGAACTCTACCATATGGAGCCCAGTTTGAAAACGCCATGTGTATGGTGTGACCAGGACACGCAGACATTTCCGACAGATTCGTTCAAAAATGCCTTCAGTGGTGACATCGTGTACACTGTGCAAGTGCTTTATGCCATGCCTCTGTGGCATTACTTTAAGCTTACACTTTCACTGTTATATTCTTTGTGGATTTGTCTTTATGTAATATCTGACTAAATGTCTACTGGGCTTGATGTAAACTTTGAGCATGTAGCATTGATTCTGGGTCATTCAGTAAATACAGAGGAGAGAAGAATTTAGACACACAACTCAATGACTCAATAACTTTAGTACTTCAATGCAACACAGCTTTTGGCAATTACAGTTTAAAGATGCAAGCTTCTTGCAGAACTGTGCCACAATTTTGGAGCATTCTCCTTGGCCAACCATCTCAATTCACCGAAGGATTTGAGGTGCCAGCTGCTGCTTCTCCTTATAAATCCTGTGTAAACTTTCAGTCTGAACATTGCTCATTCATAAGGTATTTTGACTATTTTTCTGTATTCCTCATTGTGCTGACATTTCCATTTTCATCTCCTTTTTTGGTGGGAGAGATTCATCTTCTAATGTCTCCTGGTACTCCATTCGTGTTTACTGTAATATCCTGTAAATGTCCCAGTACTCTCTGTAGAGAAGCAGAGAGAGAGAGAAAATGAAGAGAAAATGGAAATCTCTGACAGCGGTGAAGGTTTCATTTCTTTGTGGGGAGGATGCACACATTATTATTAGTAGTAATTACAAATGTACTAATTATCAACATTAAGGGTGTCTTATACTCCGAATTCCCTCTTACACGGTCATTCAATATGCAAATTATTCTAACCTTCAACACAAATGACTATAATTATATTTAAACAAACATGCAGAACTAATCAATTTTCCTCTTAGTAGAACCATCATAATTGTGAAGTAAGTGCGTTAATTACCTTTTGTTAATTCACTGACTTTAGTTAACTCCAATAAATTTAGTTTTATATGAAACTCTTCATCAACCTCAGCAATATAAACATGAGTCTCATTAGTCGCACTTTGATATCAAGTATTAAAACAACATACTTCTAATAAGCCTTTCCCTCACTCATATTCAGGGATAAAAGAGAGATCAGGATAATAACTGATAACTGATCTATCTAGAATGTACATATAAGAGACTTCATAAATAATTGAAGCACATACTGTACAGAGTACATAATAAGATTAACACATACAGCTCTCTGATCTAACACCGATTGGCGTGGAGCTTTTAGACCTGAGAGAGAGAGAAGCACAGTCACAGGGCTAGACAGAACTAGAAAAGCACTCAACCAGACTCTGGCAACCCTAGTAAGACATGTGTAGGTGACTTCTGCAGACAGAAGGTAAGTACAGTAATCCCTTGCTTTTCGCGGGGGGTTACGTTCCAAGAGCACCCGTGTATAGTGAAAAAAACACGTTGTGTTTTGGTTAAAAAAAAGCCTAAAAATGCCTATTTTTATAGTAAACCCTATACATGCCCCCAATCATGCTCCCAGAACACCTTAATTTCATTTTAAACTCAGTTTAATGCATTACCCTTAAAGAAAATGTAAAAACTGAGGGATTACTGTATTACTAAACTATCTAGTTTCTTGTTTGCAAACTATGCTACAGCTGTATTCTCTTTAATCAGAGTCTGTTACAGTAAAGGAGAATGAGAGAATGACTGCATTAATCTGGTGTTACTGTGGTCTGGTTTCTTCCAGTGTCAGTCACACCTGTCCCTTGTTAGCAACCAGCAGTATAGCAGTTACTACTCTGTGGCCACAGCGACTCGGTCACGGCGAACTCAAAGCAGTAAAACTTTGGGGCAGCTCGTGGCCTAGTGGTTAGGGAGTTCAGTTTGAATCCCAGGACTGCTAATGGCATCACTGAGATAGCCTTGGGCATCATCCCCACACACTGCTCCCCGGGCGCTGTGTTCTTGGCTGCTCACTGCTTCACTTGGTGAATGGGTTAAGTACAGAGAAAGAATTTCGAGTTCACAATGTGTGCTGTGGTGTGTTCACATGACAAATGACAAATGGTCACTTCACATCACAACTTAACTCCAGCTAAACCAAGAAGTTGTTGTCTGTTCACCATTGTGACTACCGGCTGCTTAGTGTTCTGTGTGTCTGTCTGTCTGCCCATCTGTCTAGAAGACGTTATCAAGTGACACTCAAAGTATGCTGGACTAAAGAGTGGGTAGAGAAGATGGTGCCAGTACCTGGCCAGTACCGGAGAGGTACAGGATTCACACTTGCATCCCCAGTAAAGCCAGTGACTGTTTGATGAAGTGTGATTTCTAGCCAGTGTGATTCTGGCTTTTCCTTTATGTGTTTTCCTTCCAGTTTCTGTTTAAAGTTGTTACCTGTATCTCCTACAAGTGTGTCACCCTTATTGACTCAGCTGGCAACCATAACATACAGTTGATTAAAAATTGAGCAATCCCAGCACGCTGCAAAGTTCAGTGTTCAGTGTTGAGAGCACGATTTGGAGGGGAAAATTCATCCCAGCCTCCACCAAAGCAAAACCTA
Organism: Brachyalestes nurse; assembly: GCA_037974405.1. Classification (NCBI taxonomy): domain Eukaryota; kingdom Metazoa; phylum Chordata; class Actinopteri; order Characiformes; family Alestidae; genus Brachyalestes; species Brachyalestes nurse. The sequence continues at coordinate 7,824 of JBBPCY010083603.1, forward strand.
TGTGTAAATATACTTCAGTGTTAACTTGTTGTGGAGCTAATTGTTATTACATAATTACTCTTGAATAGTGTTGCCCATTAAAAGCAATAACTCTTGGCTCAGCTAAATATATGATCAAATTCTCTCTGTTGTCTGTGCAAAAAACTACAAAACAGTGGAACAACTGAGAAAAATGCTACTTTAGGAGTAATGCTGTACCGCACACTTTCTCTGGTTGTGATGTCACTTGTCATCACTCTTTCAACTGTTTTAATCACTGTTGTGCCAATAGATTTTCAGCCAAAGAGCTTATTTTTGTCAAAGAAAACCATTTAATCAATATTTATGCAAAACTACTCTGATGAAAATGAAGCTCAGAGCTGCAAAATATACCCAAAGTAAATATCTGTGTTATGTGTATGAATTTTTTGCAGGTGAAAGTTCCTGCTTAAGTGGAAAGTGGGAGTGAGAATCAGGCGCAGCAGGTTGTGTTCTGGGTGGTTCCTCCCACGCACCAGGCGAACTGCCAAAATTAAATTGTGTCACAGACTGGGACCTGAGCAGGGTGTTTCTTTCTATTTTGCCCAGTGGAATATTCTACTGAGACCCTGGTTAAGGGCAAGCCGTTTGGATAATGGATGGATGGATTGATTATGAAAATCAAACAGGCAACTAGACTTTTTCAGAAGGAAAGTGTCCTCAAATTTTGATTGCCATTGTTTGTGTGTAAACGTGTGTTGCATATGTCTCTCTCTCTCTCTCAGAGTCTTCTTGTTAACAAAGGAGAAAAACACCTAAAACTAATAAAAATTCTCAAATCGAACAGTCAATATCAAATTCACCTCACACAGTAGTCTGAGGCGATTTGGAAATAGGAATTTACTGAGTGTGTGTGTGTGTGTGTGTGTGTGTGTGTGTTCGTGTGTTTCTGTCAGATGTGAGCTCCTGTCAGGAGATGTCAGGGGAAAAGTGGACATGACAACGTGATTTCATTAAGAATGAGCGACAGGAGGCAGAATCACTCGACTCACTCACAGTTTGATGTTTCTGCTTGCAGCTTTACTCCAAAAACCAAAACGTCTTCCACAGCGCCAGCACAGACAAATTACATCTACAAACACCTTTATATTCATTCAAAATGGAACATTATGTATTTACACATTTTTTGAAAAAGCAAACAAACAAACAGGTGGCCTATTGGGTAGGATACTTGCCTCTGGAACAAGAGTTCATGGGCTGGAATCCTACCTTCAGCACACCACCACTTCCTGAGCAAGACCGTTTACCCCAAGTTGCTCCAGGGAGACTGCCCCCTGTAGGTAGGGAATGGAAGTCACTTTTAAAGTTTCTGCTGAATGCTGTACATGTAAACAAAAAAAACTGAGAGAAAAGGTGCTATTACATGCTGTTACGTCATGTCATGTGAAGTGTAAAAAAAGCACATGTGTGTTATTTAGTGAAGAGATGTTTATCTGATCATTAATAAGACTGAATGATGCCATTATGATGGACCACTCTTTAAAAGTTTCAAATAGATGTTCTTAACCTTCTGCTTTCTGCATACCACTTCAGGTTTTATTTAAAGGGGTATGACAGTATGGCCTCCTGATTTATGACAGTCTGGGACAGCTGATAACACAAAACTGGCTCAAAACCCTTGATATTAAAACAAGTCTGACTATTTCTCTGTAGTCTACACACTGTATAATATGAGTAAAATCTTTTTTTTCCCAGCACATAAACTAAACACTAAAAGTGAACATAATTACAATTCTGAAACCTGTGTCCTTTGACCCTATTAATCTGACTGAAAATGTTTCCAATTTGACTCCTGATTTTTGGTGTGAATGACAAAAAAGCAAAGAACGTAAAACAGTGTGCCTGGAAGGCCTGCATGCTTTATCACCACTCAATATTTATTCTCACCTCTAGGGGTGCACAAGCTGCATAAATCTGCTCTCTTCGGCTGCTCTGTGCCTTGAGGCTGTTGTTCAGTTTCATAAAGCTAATGGATCAAATTTTCTAGTGCTGAGAAGCTGATATGCATTTTTTTTATGTAGTTCACAAGCCACTGATGGATAGAAATAAAGCAAATGTGAGTTTTATAAACATTACCCAAATTAGACATAGACCTGCAAAGTCAAAAAGATTATTTAAATGGCAAAATGTTGGCCAAGTGTGACTAAAACTTTGGAAAATAGGGTAAACAGAGCTGTAGGAAGGTTTGTCAGAATATATTGGAATAATTATTGTATCCCCAATGCCCTGGGTCTCCGCTGTGATGAAAATAAAGCTAGCATTTCCTCTGCTGAGTGTGTGGGTGGAGCATTAATATATGATAATCTAGACTGGCTAATAGGGAGAACCTTTACAGCACTTCCCCCCAAATATACACACACACACATACACACATACACACATACACACACAGAAACACACAAACACACACCACACTTACACAAGTGACTTACATCATTTGGATTTTTTAGCATGCAAACACACAAATCACATAATACCACACTTAACATTGTTCCATAATCCAATATTAACGCTTTTCCAAGTTTTCACATGTTTAGTACACATTAACAGAAAACTGGTGTAGCTTTAAAAATAAACAAACAAAACACAAACTGGTCAGCACCAGCAAAATGGTACAGTTGACTTCTAAATGTGTAGCTGAATTGTCAGATAAAAGATGAAAGACACAGCATCCCAATTACATTTTCTCCAGCCCTCTCTCTCTGTCTCTTTCTTTCTCTCTCTCTGTCTCTCTCTGACTTTCTTTACAATCTCTCTACAATACAGTCCAGAGGGGCTCTGTGGGTTGACCTTCACAGAGTCGGCACTCATTCACACTCGTTTTCTAAAGCCTTTTCTCTTTCACTCGCTCGCTCTCTGTTGGACTGCTGTCGATTGGCTGAGACGTTGTAAACATGCTAACAAAGAGTGAAAGGATACGCTCGAGCCAGAGAGAAAAACACCAACAGTAATTTTCCACCAATAAGTCTTATAATCCACACCTACACTTGCATTCTATTATGTTAAAGAGATCAAGCTCTGGAAAATCGCCATGTTATTGCATTATAATATCTTATGGCCACTGCAATATGTTCGGACAGGTCTACAGATTCCAGGATCAAAACAACAATATTGACCTGTTTTAATTTATTAATAACACCTTAATTTAAAGAGAAGATATTTTTAAAAAGTTTAAAAAGGGAGTGATGCAAGGTTTTGTTCTGAAAGCAACAATATATCACTAAAACTTACACTAATTACTTATATTACTCATAACATGTTTACCATTAAAGAAACCGTTAAGAAAATCTATTTATCGTTAAAGAAATCTCGTTTGCAAGAGGTAATGTTTTACTGTCCCTTTACCCCAAATGTAGCTGATGAGACATGAAGTCATGAGTCTGAAGGTCTTTAGTTTTGCACTTGAGCACTGAAGCTAAAGTACAGTAATTAGCCTAAATCATCACATGCACATCATCATCACAAGTCACACTTTTGTGAATATTTTCTGCAAAGATTTTCACCAGTTTATCCAGGAATCTTTGAAAGAATTAACTAATCGAAAGCAAGAAAGGAAGCTGTGTGGTTTCTCCTTTTCAAATAAAATAACGCAAAATGGAATAACAGCTCAACAGCACTCAACAAGAACAGAGTGTAAAACTGCACACACTGTAAAAATATTTAAAATATGACTCCATGTGGTTACAAGCAGTTTAAGCTTGTTCAAGTCAAAAATGTGTTAAATACAGTTAATATGAAAGAACAAACCATTTTTATTGTGTATATAGTATGTTATAGTATATAGTATATATATATATACATACATGCCCGAAGGGATTGTCTGTATTTTTAAAGGGATCATAATTCTTGTTCGTAAGTATTGTTAAGAAGAAACTGGTTAAAATCTTGAAAGAAAATGATCCCGACAGATTTACCCTTTTTGTGTTCTTTAGGAGATGGACTGCAGCTGCCTTACATCTTAAACTAACTGGCAGTATAATTTAGAAGTGAGAGAAGAATACTTTAGTATTATTTATATCCTGAAATCCCATATGGGTTCTTGCAGAAAACCTACACTGTTACAGAGGTGGGCTTTTCCTTGATTTTTATGGCCCAAACTGAAAGAGTCGCTGTAATAATAACCCTTTACATTTTTCACTCACAGCTCATTTACAAAAAACAGTTTCTCAAAAAATGGTCCTTCATGGCATCAAACAAGGAAATCTTTGTTGCACTCTTATTTTAAAGTGGTTTTGAATATAGCCATAATGTCACTTGGTGCTCACAGTTCCAAAAAGAACTATATGTTACCATTTAAATCTCAGCATAACTGCCTGATTTTGGCTCCACCTCAGTTGAGAAAATAGCAAGATGACAGACTGGCGTGACCATAGCTTCAGTGTGGCAGAAGAGGTCTTGGTCACTGGTCTTCACAGATTTTCTCAATCTTCAGATTCTTTACATTTTTATAACAAAAAATGATCAATTTTGAATGATTTTCTGTCAGCCATTGCTCATTCCTTTGTGTTTAATGACTTTTGATACTGACTAATTGACTATTTCATTACCCCACGTTTCCTTTTTGCACAGATTTATGTCTTTCTGAGTGTAACTGCCAGACCGACCACTCTACACTTTGGCACATATTGACCTCCACCATTCATTATTAATCTCAGTAAGACTGATTTAGATGCACTGCTCCACTCCACCTTTTAAGACTACAGCCAGGCATAGTATTTCAGCAATGCCACCATGCTTTACTATCACATCCATTATTCATCTCCAAAACCTGTTTCATTGTCTCCTGTCACTGATTCCGCTTTCATCTCCACCTAGTCCTCTCCTCCTCAAGTTACCCATGGGCCTAATTTGCAGGTCATTCGTTCTGGACTAGTGCACTTTCGACAGCTTCCTGTGAGGCATTCCAGATACTGTACAGATTTTAGGACAGTCATTCTAAGGTTCATTCATTCCAAAGCTCGCTGAAGTACCCAAAAGCTCACACATGTGAATTTAGTCTGAAGATTGGGTGCCCATTTATTTTAAATTCCCTCTTCATTTTTAGTGTCCTTGTGGTTTTTTGATACATTTTAAAGTAAATCCTTTAAACCATACTTAACTCTTTTATATATGTTATATATGGTGCTATATAGAACCATTTTTCAATTGTTATATTAAGAGCCATGTACAATAATGTTTTATGTGGGCAAAGTGCCTAAAGAATTTTTTTCCTAAAGAGGTAAGACTGTAGGGGCAGAATAATTCTGCAGCATTCATGGGGAAATTCATCCCATGAGGAGCAAGGACCTTGAAAGACTGCTAAAGTAAAAAAATCCTTGACATGTCAGGTAAGGACATGTCAAGAACCCAGTTGTTGAAGACTTAAGTTGTTTACATAGTCCTGAAATAGGCTTTAGTCACCTGACCAATTCACACTGGTGTTCACGCACATACACCAGGATCCCAACACTACTAGTGTCATCACTGAGGTCCCCTTTAGCAATGTACTGTCTACAAATACTGCTCCCTGCGTGCCCCTCATTGGTGGCAGCCCCCTGCTTCACTTGGTGAATGGGTTAAATGCAGAGAAAGAATTTCACATTGTTCATATTGTGTGCTGTGGTGTGCCGCGTGACCATTACTTTACTCTACTTTAAATCTTAAAGCCTTGGGCTGCATACGTTAGAAGCTATAGAGTCCTACTGAGACACCAGCTACCCTGCTGCACAGGTTTCATTGAACTGACAGAATTGTTTAACTTTTACTTTTGTTAGCCAAGGCAAAATTACACAGTGTACATCAGTGCTGTCCAAAGTGTGGCCGCATGCCTAAAAGAAAGCTTGATTTACTGTAGGTCTCCAGAAGGCCACCATGACTCATCCTCTCACTTAAAGATTAAGCTCTGTTTTCACTGCATGCAATTGTTTTCAGTTATTTTCCTGTTTAAATTGTATTTTGAAAATTATTTTCGTAACAAAATATAGTATAAACTTAAAAATGATTGAAAGTCTACTTACCTACTTCCTTTATTTCTAAGAGTATTTTGTTTAGGTTTTTTGGATCTTGGCCCACAGAGACATTACACTTTGGCCCGAAAATGTAGACTATAACTGTAGACTATAATTGTCACTGTTTTCAGCAATTACTTGCACTAGCTTATGAAAGCTAATGAAAATTATGTGATTGAATAAAAGCAATGAATTAATCTAACATCAGAACATAAGCCTTGCATCGTATAGGCTTCAGGAGGTCTACACTGGAAACATCAGTTTTCCCACATGGAGTCAGAAACAAACTAAGGTTACCTAATAAGGTCACCCTCTAGTTCCTAGTTCAACTACAAACTTAGAGTGTTTCTTGGTTTAAATAAAAGCCTTTTATGATTTGTTGATTTGTTTATATAGTAAAAAAAAATCTGTTATACGGCATTCTAGATTAATGATCGGCACGTTTAGATTAGAGTCCATAGATTCTGTAGACAACAAACACTGACATTGCGCTGAGTAATACGTCCACAGTGAATGGAGCAAAATATGCTCAGGAATGGCTTGGGGCTCTAAGGGTTAATCACACTCTTCACCCGAAGGCGCACATGAGCGCGCACTTAAATGGGGTGATTACTGAGAGGACATCCAAAAGGAAATCTCACGTAGTGGGCAAGCTGTCCCACACCTCATCAGTTCTGCACATGCCGGTTTAAGTATGCTAAAGATCTACAAACGCACTGACTGGCCAAAAAATACCCCAATATTTAGTTTAGCACTTTTAACTTTAATTACGCTGCACATTTGCCATGGCATTATGTCACAATATTTAATTGTCCACAGCAGAGCCTTCTCCATTACGTCCCAAAGACTGTCAGTGGAGTTATGGTCAAGTAAGGAATTGATAGCCAATTCATGTAAAATAATGTTCTGTATGTTCCCTGAGCCACTCTTTTACAATTTGGGCTCAGTGAATCTTAGCATTGTCACCTGTGCCATCAGGGAATAAAAAAATCATTAATGGGGTAACGTGGTCATTCAGTACATTCAGGCATTCATCTTACTGCACTTTATTGAAACATGATGTTGATATATGAGTCTAGTCTTGACCAACTGAAGCAATACCAGATCATAACACTGCCCACTGCCTCCAAAGGGTTGTTCAGTGGGCGTAAGAGCTGCATCACTTCCTGTGCTTCGTACCTTGATGCACCCATCACTCTGGAATAGGGTGAATCTGGACTCATTAGACCATATGACCTTTTCAGTTTCTCCAGAGTCCATTCTTTATACTCACTAGCGAATGGGACTCTTTTTCCCAATTATCCTCACTGACAAGTGGTTTTCTTGTGTCCAGGTGGTTCTTGTCACATGATTAATTAATAAATGTTGTTGTTAATACAGTATAGTGTAATAAATCAGTGTGTTTTTCACACTAGGCACAAAAGTGACTAGTTTGACGCGGATAAGAAACTTTCCTTTGTGTGTGTGTGTGTGTGTGTGTGTGTGATGGCACAGATTGAGGAAGAGACATTACCCTGAAACTAAAGTCTAGGCCCATTCAGTTCTTAACCTTCTCTAATGCTTTTTGGACATTAGAGACGGATGTATTTTTAGCTTGACAGTGTGACGTCACAGGAGCAAGGCCCTATGGGAAATGTCAGTGAGTCTGAGGGTCCAGACATGTCAAACCATGCATATGGCCATGCTGTCTTACTCTCTCTCTCTTTCCTTACCATCTCTCTCGTTCTGTGTTCTCTCTCTCCCTCATCTCACACACACACACACTTCTTTGCTCCCTCCTCCACAGGGCCTTATCTGTGAATTCATCACTCATTTCCTGAAGCCATAAAAAAGTGTAAAGTGTGCTTGAATGGTGGGCTGAATTGTAGAATTTAATAAGGCGGTGGATGTTTATGAAACTTGATGTGTCAGAACAGATTGGGGAAAACCTTGCCTTCAAAAACAAAAAGATGCAAATAGTAACATAAATAATTATCATTATACGATAATGACAGAATATTACATTGAACTCATTATAATGAAATCAGCTATGCTGCAAAACATTTGGGAATCATTGTTCTAACCCTTTTTGACGTGTTTTGCTAAAAGTGGGCTGCATGATTATGCTTATAATTAGGCTTTTTTTTTAAAAAACAAAAAAACCCAGCAAAAATGTTAGTGCAGGCATAATCTGCTGCTCTGCTTCAAGCTCTACTGGTTTTGTTGTCATTGGTGAGAGGCCATTTAGACAGCTGATACTGTGTTGAGGAACTCAACTCATTATTTTACACCAACAGTGCCACCTCCATGCCTGTTGCCATAGAAACCACACCGAGTGGACAAAGTCTCCCTGTCCTTCTCAACCCATCACCGCAAAAGTTGCGGCAGGAGAAACACTCGCCGTCTGTGTGTTTCACCTTGAGTTCCTTATATCTGCCTTTTAATTTATTAGCTTTTCTTTGATGTTGGATGACATAAAGAGATTTGCAAAAGTGTTGAAACCCCTTGGCAGATATCAGTATTTTCTGGATTACAAATGATATTTGCATACACTCCTCAGCCATAGCATTAAGTCCTGTATTTAGTGAAGTTGCACCTTCGTGAATCGATCTAGTTCGTCCAGCTCAAATAACACATGCTTGATCAAATTGGGGGGGGGCCCAGAGCTTGACTGTTATCCGGGAGAGGAAAAGTGGGGAGAACGAAACTAATGATTTTGCTACAATTGTTCCGATGCCCATGGCCAGGGCACAGTACCTTGCTGAAAGAGGGCACTCCTATTAAGGAATACTATTGCCATGAAGGAGTGTACTTGGTCTGCAACAATCTTCAGGTAGGTGGTATCCACATAAATGCCAGAACCCAGTGCTCAGTGCATCACACTGCCTCTTCTTGTGCTTCTCTTCCCCAGGTAATTGACACACACACCTAGCCTTTCAGATGATGGAAAAGAAAATGTGATTCTTTAGGCCAGGTCATCTTCTTCTGCTGCTCCATGGTCCAATTCTGATGCTCACATCCCCTCTGTAGGTACTTCTAACAATGGATAGGGGTCTGCATGGGTGTTCTGACTGGTCTGTGATTACCCAGAAGGCTGTGACATGTAGCGCAGCTCAGAGACAAATCATTTCTTTCATAGACAGCATGAACTTTTTTCTGCAGTTGGTGCTACAACTCACCTGTGGGATTGGACTAGAAGGCCAAGAGAGCACCGATAAGCCATGGCCACCCATGACCCTGTTGCTGGTTCACCAGTTGTTCCTCCTTGGGCCACTTTTGGTTGGCAATAGCCACTGCATGCCACGACCACTGTACAAGACCTGTTGTTTTGAAAATGTTCTGACCCAGTCATCTAGGCATCACAAGTTCCTTATGCTTTGTTTTTTCCTGCTTCCTCACATCAGCTTCAAGAACTGATTGTTCACTTTGAGCCTAAAATAGTCTACCCTTGACAAACGCTGCTGTAACAAGATATTCAGTGTTCACAAGACATTCACTTCAGCTGTCACTGGATTAAATGTTTTGGACGACTGGTGTGTGTTTATGAATAAGTCCCAAAATTCATCACAGACTATTTGCCTAATTTTCTCTTTTTTAGTGATGCGCAGTGTCGGAAGTGGACTTTACACGTATAAGAAATATCAATGCTGTGTTATTTTTAATACCATCATTATTTTTCCAATCATTATATTTACTGTGATCTCAGATGCCCTAATGCTACATGTGCAAGGCCAAAATCAACTATTTCTATGCAAATATTAAAAGAAATGTTCAAAACATAATCAGACTAAATATAAACTCGTGATAGGTCTTCATAGCACTGGGTAACAAATTTTTATGAAAGGTCTGTTTCATTGCAAATGTTGATGTTTCTTAGTCAAGTTTCTTTCCTACCTTCAATGGTTCTAGAGATGTTTTATGTATACTGTATTTAGCACATTCAAGCAATCTGCTTTAACCAGCATGCATGGAATTTGCAAAATATTAACTGGGAGCAACAACGTTTATTTTGCATGCACAAATAAAGTAACACTGCAGATAACCCTCAAAGCTCAAAGTTATAAGTATAACAAAAAACCATGTCAGCCGAGCTGCCAAGTTTCTTTTTTTCTAAAAATGATGTTTCTAACTAAACCCCTGAAGCTACACGAAAATAAATGTTACCACCGAAATCACTGAGACTGTATTAGAAACACCACAAAATGTAATGAAACAAATTTCTGTTGCCTGGTGTAGCCTATAATCCCACTGTGATGTGTGGAAGAACACTGCTGTTCTAAAGGCTGATTACCGCATCCCATCTGGACTCTCGAGCTGAGTATCAGTCATTCACCCAGCAAGACATATTTACCTGTATTCTCTGTGAGTCAAATCAAGCCAGTGTGTATTATCCTTTCTGAAAAGTATGACTTCTAACAACAAATGTGTGAAATGACATGCAGCCAGGTTGACAGTTGGCTGCTAAAGACATACTGCATTCAATTAGGACAGCTAGTTTGTTACAGTAAATAAAATAATGGTTAAATTGAGATTTCCTATTATGTACTCATCCATCCACATTATGTCCTATGGTAATTTGCTAAACTGCATTAGTCTCATGGTACAAAAAGTGTCTCCAGTGTGAATCTGGATAAATTTCTGTCAAATAGCTGTTAAATTTCACAGATTATACAGGAGGCATGTTTTGCTCTTGTCTTTCGAACAACATAAATGATCCATTATACATTTTACTCAGCATTAACGTGTGACCCACTCTCCTATTATACAGCAAAAGTTTGTTTTACTGTATGACTGGTGTGGCACAGTGGGTAGTGCTGCTGCCTCACAGTAAGAAAGTCCTGTGTTTGTCTAACTGCTTTTGGACCAGGGTAATTTCGGAGTGGATTTAGAATGTTCTCCCAGTGCCTCCACAGGTTTCTGCTGGAAGCTTTGGTTTCACAGTCCAGTAACATTGGCTTAGATAGATAGATAGATAGATAGATAGATAGATAGATAGATAGATAGATAGATAGACAGACAGACAGACAGACAGACATACAGACAGATAGACAGATGGACGGATGGACAGATAGATAGATAGATAGATAGATAGATAGATAGATAGATAGATAGATAGATAGATAGATAGATAGAAACTTTATTTATCCTCAAGGGGAAATTCAGGTATACAGTAGCTCATTTACAATTAGAATAAATAAAATAGATATAATACTAAAAAAATGTAGAATAATAAATAGAATAATTAAATAATGATCAAAAGTATGACTGCTGAGATTGACTCCAGGACCCCCATGACCCTGGATGGATAAAATAAGGCAAGCATCTATACTTGTACGATGTAACTTCACATTAAAGTTTAAAGTAAGTCTCCACATATGGAGCATCGATCTTCTCAGTGCATACTTCACCTTTTTAATGAATGCAGTGAATAGATATGAACGTTCATCTCTTTTGTACTTTTTAGGCATTAGGAAGAAACTTGTTTACACAATGGTTCAAAAGCTTCTGAAAATAAAATAGCCTTATGCATGACATTTGCTCTTGTTTGGGTCTAATTGATTTTATGAGTTAGCTATGGTTTGAAAAGGCACAATTCAAGCTTATTAAAGCTCAGAACGATCCCCTCTCTGTCAGGTCAGACATAGAGATGGAAGATGGAAGTGAGAATAAATAAGATACAGAGAGAGTGAAAAACTTTAATTCCCCCAATTATACCAGGAGGCTGATGTTCAGGGGCTTTGATAAGACAGGTTAGACTTTTTCTGTGTTTTGATGAGTACATATTTGATCTTTTGTTTATTTGTGTCTAAACAGATATTAATTCAAGCAGTTTTCCTCAGCTGATTTCTCTCCACCTGTGAACTATCACATGTTGTCTAAGAGAGTCGGACTGTTTCACATGCTTACACAGAAAACATATTTAAAATGGCTCTGCTGTCCACTGTCTGATAGATGTAACTGATGCCAGAAAACTCCTCTTCTTGATTTGAACACAGCAGTGAATCCCATAGGGAGTGTGTCCATTACTCATGTCTAATGAGAAAAACGTGGGCCTCCCACTGTGAACCTAGGGACAGGGAAGATTTGGAAAGAGGATCCTACTGTGAGATATAAATAACTATGCCCTGTAAATAAACCTAAAACAACATGAAGTGCTGATGAAACCTAAAAAGATCTTGGAGTTGGCGTGTTGCAAGCAAGAAAAACGTGCAAGCCTAATAGTCTGAATTACTTTGACATTCAGGGGTAAACACTTACAAAAAATGGTCTTATCCTATTGCTGCTACTTGCTATTTTTGTATTTTTTGTCGTCTACCTCAATCTTTGCATTCTCTTGCATTTTGAAATGACTCTGGTGCTAGAATACAATGTTTTAATACTGCATTAATTCACACTAGTACTGTTACTGCTCCTGTCAGCTTATCTTGTAACTTATTGTTCTGTTGCTCTTGCTTTCTTTGCACTTTTTTCGCACTCTTTAGTCCCGTCCTGCCTGCACTTGTGTAGTCTGGTGGTGTTTTGTTTTTGCTCTTTGTTGTGTCCTGTTTTTTTATTCTTTGTATTGCACCACGTTACATACACATACTGTGTATAGTGTTGAAATGACAATAAACATCTACTTGACTTGGGGAGCGAAGGCTAGCCTGTCTGGTCCCATAGAAGATCTACTGCAGTGCAAATGGTTGCAAAAGTTAGTTTAGAATGATTTTAAGACACACAATTGGATAGCAGCAGACCGGTCAGAGTGCCCATACTGAAGCCTGTCCATGACTTTGCTCAGTATCTGCTGCTAACATCGGACAGCACACATTCAAAGGTCCATTCAATCTCAAGGTCATTCTCAGAAAAATATGCTCTTCAGAATTAGAGTTCCAGAAAGGAATCTTTTGATAATGTCATGGAAGAACTCATTTGGGTTCCCTAAAGAACTTTTCAGTGGATGGTTCTTGTAAAAAACAGTTTTGTAAGTAAGATGTGTGAGTGTGAAGAGCCACACATCTTTATACATAGAAAACTAAATTGGTACTCTTCTGGTATTGCTTGAAGAAGCATTTGAGGCATTTTTAGAATTGAACAGCCCATGAATGAAATGTCTGTAGTTAACTCTAAACAACTATTTTCACAATCACCCCCTTCACGTTAAGATACTGAATAAGGCAAATGCGTTTTTTAGATGGAGGGTCATGTTTGTGGCTGAGAGGGATAATACAGGCCTGACCCTCTCCACACACAATGCTGTGTGACTGTGCATAAGTCTGGAGCAATTGATGAAGCATCTGCCCTTTTCAACCATAATAGACTGAAGACACTAGTAGCATGAAAAGACAGATTAAAACGAGAAGTGATGGTTTTAAGACGGAGCCATGATGGCCAAATACGTCAAAGGAAACTAAAAACTTCTAAAGAATCACGTAGATCAGATTATGATGTTAATGATTAAATGGGACATCTTCTGGAGTTTAACACCAAAATTGAGACTTTCCAATTCTCCCTTAAAAACGTACTGACTAGCATTGACTATAATAGTTTGTACTGATTGAAATTTAGTTCAAATGGATGCACTATGTTTTCACACGGAAGGATTAAGCCTCATGTAATTAATACTTTCAGGTACTTTAAAGTGAACCTTTAAAAGGTCACCATGTCCAACACCAAGTGTCAGATAGAGGATAGTAAAGTACTCCAAAGCTGGGCTGTAGAACAGTGGAATTGCATTTTCTGGACTGATGGATGAGTTGGAGTGGCATTTGTGATCCGTGACTAACGATCTTTACCTGACCTCACTGATGCTCTTGTGGCTGCATGCAATCAACTTCTCTCTGCAATGTACCAACATCTAGTGTAATGGCTTCCCAGAACAGTAGAGGCTGTTGCAATAAAAGGGAGGCAAACTTCCCTTTTATCAGTAAGAATGATATTTTGTTTTTTAGTTCTTAGCAGAACCCAGTGATGCTCTGCAGGAGATAAAATTATGGATCACTGTGTTTCTGCGTCATTGTAGGGCATCCAGATCACACAACAAGGGTGTGTGTGTGTGTGTGTGTGTTGTGTTCTTAACTCACTCAACATAAAATGTCAAATACACACAAAACCACACATCAGTTTAATATTAACACAATATTTCACATGAATTTACTAGAATAAAAATTATGAGTGCTTGTTTTTTTACGGGAACCCACAGTGTGGAGCAAAAAATGTATAACCTATGCAGTATATATTATGTTTACATCTTTACAATTTGTGTTGACTACTATATTCAGCTCAGACATACAGTATTGCAGGTTTGATTTTCTGCTCATGAATAATGATTCTTGATTTGTTAGCTGCGATCCATGAGGTCTGATTCATTGATGGAGTCCTCCGTGACCCTGAATTCAGACAAAAACTTGTCCAGGTAAATTACCCATGACCACCTGCCTCATAAAACTAGTCAGACTAATGGATTAGATAATGAGAGCGAACAGGAGCATGACCTACACACACACACACACGGAGCTATAGTTTCAGTTAGCATACAGAGGTTGGCCTCTATGTGGCTCTGTATCAGGTTCAACTTCATGTGTCAGTGTGAACTGAAGTACTATTCAATCAAACTTACTCCAGGAAGCTCTCTCTCTCTCTCTCTCTGTCTCTCTCGCTCTCTCTCTCTCTTTTTCTCTCGTTCTCTCTATTTAACGCCACTCTATCTATCTCTTTCTCTTTCTTTCTTTCTCTCTCTCTCTCTCTCTCTCTCTCTCTTTCTCTCTCTCGTTCTCTCTATTTAACGCATCTTTCTCTCTCTCTCTCTCTCTTTCTCTCTATTTAACGCCACTCTTTCTCTCTATCTATCTCTTTCCTTCTTTCTCTCTCTCTCTCAATTTCTCTTTCTCTCTCTTTCTCTCTCTATCTCTCTCTCTATTTCTCTTTCTCTCTCTCTCCCTCTCTCGCTCTCTCTCTCTCTTTAACCCCTCTCTCTTTCTCTCTCGCTGTCCTGTTTGCACAATCCCCCTGGCATTCACCCTTCTATATTAAATTAGATTCTTCAAATGTGGCTTGCTGACCCTGAACGCGAAGAGAATAAGAATGGGGGCAGCGAAGAGGAGGGGGTGGTGGGGAAAAGAAGATGAAAAAGATAGAGAGAAAGAGGGGGTGTACATATTAGATCAATTGGATATTAATAGCAGCATTGGGAATAGTTTAAAGAAAGTGAAAAGTGGTTCCTTGAATACCAGACCCCCTGACAGCTGTGAGTGTGTGTGTGTGTGTGTGGGCTGTTCCTGAAATAATTGGAAAAAGAGAGACTTTTCAGTCACTAGTTCTTTGAATTACTGATGAAAAACAAGGTGTACACACCTTTAGAGAAAACTCACACACTGACTGGAAACTAACTGTATAAGACATACAGCTTTGAAAAAAGGCAAATATGCATTATACCAACATAGGTTACAAAATCTAGATAAAAAACAATACCTTAAGAAAAGTGTCGGACATTCTTGAGTTTGAGTAACACTCACGAGCAAGAAGGTTCTGGGTTTGATTGCTGGGCAGCTGAGTGTGCTGTTAACAATGAATGTATCTTCACATTATCTATAGAGCCCCTTCAAAATAAAGTGTGACCACGATTGGAACAGCAGAGTAAGTAACAAGGAACTTAACGAGGAATCATTTGAAGAAGAGCAAGAGTTACTAACAGCAAATGTTTATTCTTTTTTACATAACTACAAGTATAGGATATATATATGAGGATATTTATGAGATGGCAGTGGAGGGAGAAGGGGCGAGGCACTTATCCTCCATGTATGCTGTTAGCAACATGATGTTATTTTCATTCATATAAACTGAAACGACAGAAATGTAACCCCTCCACTTTATTCTCAGCAAAAACTGGCTAATTATTCCACAAGTATGTATTTTCATTACACTCTGTACAGCTTCAAGATACACAAGAGAGAACTCAAACTGGCTTGCAATTACTGAATATTACGATGAATTGCTGAGGATCAACACAGCAGCAGGAAGCTATAGAGCTCTAAAGCTGAGCAAAGGGATTTTCCAGCAGTGAGTGATGGCTATGACTTTCTGTGTGTGTGTGTGTGTGTGTGTGTGTGTGTGTGTGTGTGTCTGTGTGTGTGTGTGTGTGTGTGTGTCTGTGTCTGTGTGTACGTGTGTCTGTGTGTGCAGGTGAGATAGAGAGATTGAAAGGGTCAATGAGATCTGTGTTTTATTGGTCCTCTCCAGTACTGCACTTATGAAATCTATTACACCCACATTCCATAAAGACAGGGCGACCGAGAAAGGAGAGATAAATGGAGGGCAGATCATCACTGCCACCATACAAGTTATTTGCAATTCAATTAGCAATTTAAAATCATTGTGTTTTCAGTTGACCTAAGTACTTCACAGAGATTGTGGAATGGTACAAGCATTCTGCGCTGGTTTTTAAATAACTGTGAGAGTCACACTCCCCGTTACAGTTCATTCAGCTGGTGTCAGTTAATGTGTCAAATTGCCTTTATTAAAAACCTGAGCCAAAGGGCCAATAAAACTGCAACACCTTAATTGAATTTTGAGGGACAGCTCTTGGCTCAAATTCATTCAGAGAGATGGAGGAGTGGCAGAGTGCAGAGCATGACGGACTTTGTGGATTAGCAAATAACTACCTTCATTGATTTATTCTCTGTAACCGCTTAATCATTACTAGGGTCGCAGGTACCCAGAGCCTATCCCGGGGGCTACGGACGCGAGGGAGGGACTTACCCTGCGCACACACACACACACTCACACCGTTCACACACACACAGTCAATTCAGAATCCCCATTTCACCTGACGCGCATGTCTTTGGACTGTGGGAGAAATCAGAGACCCCGGAGGAAACCCACACACACAAGACCAGGACCCAGATTCTGACGGGAATAACCGCTCATACTTACATACTTTCAGAAGAATAACATGCAGTCAAGGAGGTTCAGCTCAAACACTGCTTTATTGTAGAAAAGTCAGCATTTTTCAGTCCAGGAGAGACAGCCCTTCTGGCCAACAGGACTCCCTCTGACTTTTTACAGATTTACACAGATTCTTATAGGCCC
>JBBPCY010083645.1:0-24867 GCA_037974405.1 Brachyalestes nurse
TGTACAGCTCTAAAACTCAAACATCCAGTATTTAGCTGTACTAAACATCAATATCCTCCTTTTATAAGCTTATTTCTGATGTGTATTTCTGCCGAGGCGTCCGGACTTGCAGCACCATGTTAGCCTGCTACTAACAGCTGATTCTTTGTAGTGAATCAGAAGGGCCGACTCCCTTCGAAAGCCGATCCCCACTTTTTATCAACACACAAAGCGTTCATATTTGCCAAGTCAGGGCCACATACAGAGACAGACAACCATTCACACCGAGGGGCAATTTAGTATGCTCAATCGACCTATCCCCAATGCATGCACATTTTTGGTGGTAGGAGGAAACCCACTCAGTGAACATGCAAACTCCACACAGAAAGACCCTGCGCCCAACCCGGGAGTCGAACGCAGGAGATTCTTGCTGTGAGGCAACAGCGCTAACCCCTGCGCCACCGTGCATCTCTTCTTGTGGTTCTGTTTTTCTAATGCACATATCTTCATTTTAATAAGGAAAGCATGAAAACACAAACTAATGTTTCCAAAAGTTTTGCACAGATAATTATGTGATTGAAATGCCTTACAAATAAATGACTATACCATTCCTGTAAATCTAGTGACAATGCAAACCAACCTCTTTCTAGTGCAATTCAACTGCATTTCTTTCCCATGGATGAATCATTTTTTGGTTTTTTTTTTTGGATCAGCTTGTGGCTTGGCGCCTGTCATTGACAGTTCATCATTTGCTCCCCCTCCCCTCGTCTCTCTCCCTGCAGAATGTGGTGATGGCGGTGGAGTTGTGTGACAAATTTGCAGTATTGGACTCTTCCCCTAATCTCTCCAGCCACCTGGTGCAGACGCGCACAGCAGGCCGCACCTCAATCCTTGCCACGCTGTCCGGCCTACTTTCTCAAGTAACACACACACACACACACACACACATAGGCACACAGTTTTACACAGCTAGTTTTATCAGCACATCTTTTACTGTTTCCTCCTGGGATGTAGCACATATACACAGTCCTGTCACTCACACTTCTCCCTCTCATTTCTCTTATTGCACCTTTACACACTCTACACTTGCCATCTTCAGATAGTTAATTTCCTTGCATAATTCCTTTAGCATTTATTTATTATAAATAAGGATATATTTATATATTTGCCTTTAGAAAACGAAAGGCAGTTTACGTTCCATTTGTATTCATGTTTATATATCACATAATTATTATATAAATAATTGTATTCTCAGTCAATAAACTTGTGTAAAAAAAATAAAAAGACAAAAACAAGCTGATTCTGTTGTTCCAGAGAGCAGCTCTCTCAGTTGTTCCCAGAAATAGACACAACTGAGTGCAGGCTAGTGAGCAATCCGAAGGAGAAAGAAACCTATTTAGACTGTAGCTATAGTGACAAATAGAGTTTTGTAAACCTTGTGGTGTACGGAGCTAGCCGAGCAACTAGTATGCTGTTCCTGGAAACAGTAATGTAACATTTTTAAAACAAACACTTTTAAAAGTTGGTTAAAAATATTCAAAGTAATTAGATATGAATCATATATTTCATTTAATTTTATTACATGATATTACATGACATTATTTAAAGTGACTTACAGTTTGTGGAAACAATCAAGTTTCAGGACAGTGTGAACACTATATTCCATTTTGTCTTGTAGGATGGTGAAGTAGAGCCCCTCATTCCACCAATCAGAGTGCAGCAGGAAGTGGAGATCTATGAACCGCTTACCTTGGCACCCTCTTTACTTGTGTTTCCCTGGCAAGCCAAAAATGAACTGTATCACCACAAGCTACAGGTAGACTGTGGGACAGGCAATATATTGTATACAGTATAGTATAGTGCCATTATTATGACAGTTGATTGAGTAATTATGTCTCTGTATGTTTTTCTGTGTATATCATGTATAGTAGTGGGCAGTATGGACAGAAATTAACATTTCTGATGATTTCAGTAAATATCACATATATTATTAGTTTTCATAATGGAAACCTGTTAGAAAACAATAAGCCTGTTTTGTAGGTTAACAGTGACTTATTTTACTACAAATAACCATCTAATATAACAACTGCATGTACGTATCTAACAAATGTAGATATTTTTCTACTGTGCAAAATAGAATAGAATATTGTGGAAAAACAGAATTGAACTGAGTAAGTACACGTATCATATAAACTACTGCTTTCTTTTAGAATATCTTTTGAAAATTGTGTACGAACACAACATTAACGACAAAAATATATATTTTTTTAATTTGTTTAAAATGCAAAATAAAAAATTGTTTTTCTTTATCCTTAAAATCCATATTGAAGATGGAGATGCAAAACTGTCATTTGAGGACAAGTGGGTTAAAAAAAAAAACCTCCTTGACTGAGTAGAAGTTGTTTCGTTATAAGAGATGCTTGCGTAAATGAATGTTACTAGCAGCATTTTGCTTTTACAATCATAAGCAAGAGCTTCATAGAAAAGCTAATTTCAGCAAGGTTTCTCCGTGTTTCACAGACTCCACTGATTGAGTATGAATTTTCGTAGTCTCGAAAACATACAAAATTTGCAACATTTTCACTAAGCAGTTTAGCCTCTCTCTAGTTATACTTTCTCTTATTTAAGAACTCTCTCACACACCCCACCAGATGGCAGGTTAGAGCCCGTGTCTTGTTTTTCGGACAGAATTTCTTTACTGTCTAGACTTGTCAGCCCTGGCCTCCAGTAAAAATAGTCAGCTGGGTTGCTGGTAAAGCTACGAACAGCAGGCCAGTAGTCAAAATAAGTTAAAAAAACATGTTTATTTTTGGTATTTGTGCCAAACTTTGTGATCTATTATTAATTAGGTAGGTGCATTCTTCTAAGATTTTACCATTTCAGAATTGTTTTTGAAATTTTGATTTTGAGCTATTGGTCTTGGGGTTATAAGACTCTCCCTGTTTAAAGAGAGAGAAATATAGTCTTGCATCAGCGAAAATAACTGCCTGAGGTGTTACCTAGTTAGCTGCTGAGTGGACTTGTAGACTGTGTACTTTTGTTTTTTTAGTAATGACTTATAAATTCAATGCATTTGACTGAAAGATTTTTGCTCTATCAGGCCCCGTATGCATGTCTTTGCGTTGGTGTAATTGTGCATCTTTGTGTCTGCAGGTGCAAGGAGGTAGCGGCTTTGTGAACTGGGATGTGTCTGACAATGAAATTGTGACATTGACAGTGAATGGCACGGTGCTAGCGGGAAAGAAGAGAGGCCAAGCTCACATTGAAGCTTCAGATGCCAAAAATACACTTCACAAAGCATTTGGACAGGTAAAAAAAGACACACGAAAACACAGAACCAGAATTAGTGTAGTGGCACTACTGAGGTCTCTGTACAGCTTTGGCTGTTCTCCATGTCCCGTTTGGAAGGCTTTAATCACCAAGGGAGCATTAGTTGAGCATAATGACAGTAGCAGTGCAATTCATCAATTAATTCAGGGGTTAAAATTCTGTTCCTTGAAAAAGCCACCACACTGGCCACACTGGCAAAATAAACCAGCTAAAATGTAAAAAATATTTAACATGTCTGTTTTACTTCCCTTTGTATGGAAAGGTGAAACAGATATTCTCACTGGAAATTTTGGAATACAATGCTACGGGGATTAAAGTTTTCTGTTGCTGTGATGGATTTCCGTCGACTGAGTTCACTTAAGGTTAATAGTGATATTGATGCAGATCTGAAAGGGAAAAAATGGGGGGGAGGGGGTTTAAACAAGCTTCGGCAGACAAAGGCTGTCTTTTTCTTTGGTTTAATTACGATTTAATTATTCTTCCTAAAAGTAAACATTATGGTTTCGGCATTTTGCTTAAACATTGACGGCTACAGGCTGCAGGCTATTTCCCCACGCGTGTTTAAAATGTCGAACTTCATAGTAAGGAGAAAATAATTCTGCAGCACGTAGTGACACATCAGTCTCAAAGGCTTTTAATGTCCCAAAACAAAGACGAGATCTGCAAAAGGGTGAATGGCACGGACTTCTTGTTGCCTGGCGTATCCAATAATACTACTACTACTACTTATAATAATCGGAATAGTAGGTAAAAAAGGTCGAAAACCAGTGGAGAAAACCCATTGCTTAAATAGATAAAGAAGCTAAAAGTCCTAAGCTCAATATTCAGAACAGTGGCTCTGGGGTCGCAAGTGCTGCGAGAGCTTATGCTCTGTTAAAAATAAATAAATAACAGCAGTTTTGGAGTCCGTTTTTATGCTGTTAACCGAGGAATGGCAATGGGAAGCTGCTCTAAATGTCCTGTATTTTGGGCCAGGATCTTGGGAAAAATCCCTTATTTTCAGTGTTGAATATTGTCAGGTATGGCAAAGTGCATGCCTAAAGTAGATTGGAGCATCACTCTTTATAAACAATAGTCTGCAGTAGTCAGCCTGCTTTAAAATGAGTTTAGGCTATTTGTAAATGTAGGCTATATAAATAGTCCTTAAAGTCCTTTTACAGGACAGAGGCCCTTCGATTTGCATCACTTGCGCACATCAATTTGCTTTTGGTTTTGCCAGCATGAACGCTCTTTTGTTAAAGGAAGGCACAGATGTGTTGGACATAGACAAAACGGTAAAGAATAAGTGGCTTGGCTAAATGAAATGGACGATAATGCCAAGCCATTTTGTTCTCAGCATTGAAAATTTGATGCATGGGCGAGGTGGTATGGGCTCGCAACACAGAACATTTGGTAAAAAAAAAAGTCTGATATATATATATATTTTTTTTTTTTTTGCTTTAATTCATGTATATGCTCCTAATAACCAACTACCATCCACATGGACATTTGGGCAACTTTGTGGATGCTAGGAGTGTAACGGTCAGAAAGGTGTCACGTCCCCCCTAGCGGCCAGCAGGGGTCGCTATGGGTTTGTGTTGGGGTTTTCATGCGGGGACTTTTGGTTATGGTGGGTTGGGTCCTTAGTTAATGAGTATCATGTGTTTTCAGTTCAGTTAAGTGATTGTGTTTAGTTATTGGGTCTTTGTTTTGGGGTTTTTTGGTATTTAAGGTTGGTTTGGACCGACCTGAGTGTCGGTCCACCGTCTCATTTCCTTGTGTGTGGTTGTGTGAAGTAAAAATAAAGAAGTATGCATTCATCCCGAGGCACTTGGAGCTTCTTTGCCCGCCCGGAGGTCATATCCTGGGAAGGGAGCCATGACAAAAGGTCATGGTCGCTTCACACTATAGTTCTGACATCACGATTCGGTACGGTTCACGATACAGCAAAGTTAAGTAACAAAAAGTTCTAAAGATTTTAAATAAACAGCAGTGTATTAACCAGTCAACACACACTCTTGCTTATATTTTCATGTATATGTAAGGCAGCAGAAGTGTTATGCCAATAGGTGGCATTATTGCTCCACACCATGACCCAGGTTTATGATTTACTGGCGTTTTTTGGTCCCTCTGAGATGCCGTAGGGATCCGTATTACTTCAATCGCGTCTTCTCTGTCGTACCATGTATTCTCCGTACGACATCATGTACCGGACCGTGACCCATGTACAGTGACGGTTCAGTACGAATACATGTACTGTTACAGCCCGTTACAGTGGATGCTACTACTATCTGCCATCCTTGACTATGACGGTCCACTGCTCATCCTAGTCAATCTGAATTCATTTAAAAAAAAAGACATGAAACAATTATCAAATTAAAAAAAACAAATTAAGACTTTTTAGCTAATGATACTGCATGGTTGCTAATTGCTGTTGTATTCATATTTATACCCATCCTCTGTATATATATACGTGTGTGTGTTTTTTTTTGGGGTTTTTTTTTGTGTGTGTGCGCTTGCAGGTGCTGGTTGTGAGTCCTGTCTGGCTGCAGTTAATGCCCCAGCAGGGTGATTGTAGAATTGGGGAGAAGATAGACCTTCCTCTAGCTGTGTGGGGCCTCCAGGACACCTCCGACACACACTCTCAGGCACATACTGACCCTGATGTGCATCGTGACCCCATCACACCCCCTGCACTTGGCAGGAATGAAAGCTTTCTGTCAATCATAGACTGCTCTCACCTTTCTCTGCATGTCCACACAGAACCAGCAGGAGTGTTCACACTCACATCAGGTACATCTAGCCCCATAGCCTGTCCTAAATATCTTTTATTTATTTTTCCCCAATTTCCATTTGTTCCACTGGTCCAGTTCCCATTCACTAAGTCACCCCCACACAGGTTTACACGATAAAACTGGGTATTTTAGCTTTAGGAAGGCAGTATTGGGCTGCCTTAAAATGTGTATTGTAGGTAGTAGTTCACCCCTTTCTCACGATTCTACACAATAAAATTATTTGTTTTGCCTTTCATTGAACTTTCATTGAGTTTTTTTTTTACTATTGGATGCTAAGCTAACAGTAAAACAGCTTTGTGTGGGCAACTAAAATTAAACACACCCATAAACTATTTTTATTATGGTACCAACACTGGGAGGGTGAAGGCTAGCAAGTGCTGCATCTTTTTGAACTTCCACTAATGCAGTGTCATTGGATAGCTCATCACACTTGGAGAAAAATTGCCAATTCTGTTACATCAGCTAACAGATACCCTCTTTGGTTAGAATAGTTGGTTGGTGATGGGGAGGGCCATTCAACCCACCCAGAGAGAGTGAGGCCAATTAATGAGATTATAAATGGTTTGGCATTTATCTTAAATTGGTGCAGACCTTTTCCTTTCCTTTTGACTCATCGTTCCTTCAAATGCTCTCAGCTTAATTGTCATCACACTAAAGAGATGCAGACAGCGTAGCTTTTTATATTGTCCCTATGTAATAGGACAGGAACATTTTGCTGTATTGGATAAGAATGCCAATATTTGGAAAGAAAACTGTGACAATGAGGCTTCAGAATGTTCAAGTGTATTTTTTTATAAGTAATCACCCATTTCTGGGCAGATAAGTACTTGGACAGTTTACCATAATCTTCTTGCTTAAAAAAATGTCTAGTGCAAATATTTGCACCATTTAACAGCATGATTATATATGTTCTGTGGGATTGTTTCAGGTAAAAGTAGGAGTTTTTCCACTCAGTTGAAATTTGAGAGATTAGTTAAATGCGGTTAAGATGTTCATGTCCACTTCAGAATTCAACCAGGAGCTGCCATGTCTGTTGCTTAGCTTTTAACCTTCCTTCTACCGTTGAAGTTTAACTGTCTTATACCAACTTTATTTCTTATTGTTAACTAAAGCTTGCAGCTTGAGTATGATGCTGTGTGGAAGGCCATGTAGTAAGATCTCTCTCCCACTGTACTCCCCAGCACACACACACACACACACACACATGCATCATTCTGCTTTCCATTTATTTCTCTAATGCTTTTTATCTTTTTTTCTTTCATCCTCCCCCAGGGTCTCTAAGTCCTGGTAGTGGCTTTTGTGGAGGAGTGCGTTTACAGGCTGTGGCACAGGGCCACACACTTGTGATTGTTACTGTTGAAACAGAAGGGGGCAACATTAGCAGCTCAGCAACTCTGGCTGCCTATAGTCCCCTGAAGGTAAGCTGATGAATGTGTGTGTGGAATGAGGGACAGATGCTGTAGTAAACATTAGTACAGTCCTAAAAGTAAAAACGGAGCACCTGTGGACCTCATAGCATGATATGTCACTAAGGGTCGGCATGGATTAAGTCTAGTCCTGGGCTACCCTTTCATTTTCAATCTCTATTCACAGCACCACACAATCCAGGACTAGGCTTAATCCCTGTTCGGGAAAGCGACCCTACGTGACCGATGATGAACTACTTTCATTGATATTGGATGTAACAACAAAACATTTTGAAGAATAACCTTATAATTTTGTCTGCTAGTGAAATTCAGTGCTGCTAATAACAGACACATAGGATTGTGGTTTTCTTCACACATTTACTATAACTTTAGTGATCTTTATCTTTTGATTTGATCTTGTTTTGTGATTACTGACAAGATTTATCAATTGAACTGTATAAAACTGTATAGTAAGTGTGAAGTGATTTTAGTCTATGAATCTACAGTATGTGCAGTTTTTAACAATATAACAGTTGTAATTGTCAAATGATTTTAATCCAGTATTCATTTGGAATGTATGTGTTTTATAGTTTTACATTTATAATTGAGAGTGATTTTAATCCGGTATGAATCATCAGTGTGCCTGTTTTTCACAGTAATAATTGTGCAGTGATTTATAATCCAGTGATTTATAATGCAGTGATTTATAATCTGTAGTGTGAGCAGATTTTAACAGTCTGACAGGAATAACTGTGGAGCGACTGGGCTTCTGTAGTTGTCTCTGCAGCATCTTGTTGCTACTGAGTTTGTCCTGTGGTGTCCTGACTGAAACTCTTTCCTCTACAAATCAGCCAAACAAATCTCTCAAATTACATTGCATACTTTCCATTGGTAAATCTAGCTCAAGTACCTGAATAAGACTTTATAAGGCCATGTTTGTTTCTGTTTCTCAGACTCTGGTGTCAGATGTTCTCCTCACTGTGGGCTCCTCTCGTCTGACTGTGTTTGAGAGGGGGCCACAGCCTTGGCCCCTGGCCCCAGAACGGTTCTTCAGCGGTGCCCTGGCCCAACCAGAAGGGGGCATCACCATAGAGGCATTGAGTCTAACAGAAGGGAGGCTTCCCCAGCACATGTACCGCGTGACCTGCACTGCTCTTGGGGAACAGGTCAGAAATTAAATACTGTTCTAGACTGAATATTATTTACAGTGTTTCTTAAAATCAGAGGTGGATATTTTTGTCCCTGCTGCCTGGCTTCTCTAATGAAGCTTAAATCAGCAACAGAGTTGCCCAGACTGAGGAGAACTTTTTGGTCCTGAATTTTCCATCTCTGGCCTTGTTTAGTCCAGCAAATGAGGCATAGACCTATTTTCTACTGTAGAGTCACATGTTGCCACAAATAACATCACGGCTATGGTAATATGCAATGGTAATGGTAATGCCTCTTCGTGTGTGTGTGTGTGTGTGTGTGTGTAGTGGTTGCTGTTCAAATGTGGCAATACCGCAGGTTCACTGAATGAGATGCCCTTAGTAGAGGAGAGCAGAGTGAGGGTGGAATGTGGAGTTCCAGCCAGTCTTTCTCTCTCTCTTCTGCCCTCGTCCTCTCGTCCTCCATCCATCCTTCCATCCTCCTATCATTACTCTTGCCCACAGCCTCGGAACCCGTCTAGCCTGGTGAGGGATGCCTGTGTTGTTTCTGTTTCTCTCTTTCTTTCCTTCTCTCTCTCTCTCTTTGTGTTTTACTGGTTTCGTCTACACTTCATTTTAGAGTATTACTTACTTTCACCATTTGTGCTACTCTCTCTCTCTTTCTCTCGCACGCCCGCTACCACGTTTTTCATCCAATTGAATGACATCTGCAGCTTGAAAAGTTGACATGGACATGAATTGAAAAGTTATGCCAGTTTCCATAGTAACAGCATACCAACATCCTGAACGTTTTGATTGTGTCTGTGCATGCAAATTTGTTTTACTCGTAAGATATTGCCAGGTGCTGCACCAGACAGTTCTTCTGTTAAAATATATGTTTTAAGCTATTTGTGGTTTTAGTATTTAAATAAGTTTTGCGAATATGTTGACCTAGGTAAACATTCAAGCTGCACTTTCTAAAAAGTGCACCCTGAAAAGTTTGCTTCTGCTATTTTTCTTCTCTAAAATGAAGTAAACGTCTCTTCACTTCAAAGCAAGGGGCTTAGATTTTCTATGAGATTTTGTTAGAGCAGAACATACATCTGCCTTCTGTCTATCTGTCTCTCTTTCTCTCTCTCTGTCTTAAGCCATCCTGAGATAGGCATAATTTAACAGGACCCGGCCCAAAACCACAGGGTTGAAGGCCCAGTCTGACCCAACACAACCCACATCAACAAATTAAAAACTAACATAAGCTAGCCCATCATGACCCAGGGTGCTGAATAAGAAAATTTTCAAGATAGCATTATTCAAAATACGGCTTAGATTATGAATAAAATAGATTATAAATATGATACAGTATAATAAATCAATCATCCAGCCAACATTACGTTTAAAACAGTATTGTGGTGATGGTATTCAGATCTCCAATGGCGTAACCCTTCATCTCTAGCTTATCATCACCCAATGTGCGGAAAAAGACATTTCCCATGATATCATTATTCAAAATACGGCTTAGCAGCAATAAAATATTAGATATCATTAGATTAGAAAGCAGTTTCTGATGACATGAGTGGGCGACACCTGTATTCTAGATGTTAAATGGAATGTTTTAAAGTAAACGAAACTGCATTCTCTAATTCATGGATGTCATTTGTCACTACATGTACAAACTGAGAAACTGTAAAATGTGAAGCTGTTTATCAAATTATTCTACAGGCTGTTCAGATTCACAATTTGAATCTGCATCACACTGAGCAAATGCCCAGCCACTCATGCTCCCTTTCCTGAGATGGCCAATGAAAGCAGTGGACATTAATATTCAAAATAATCACCTGGAAAACTAGCTGTTCCTCATCCTGGCTCATCACACTGACACTGAATCAAGATGTTATTTGTGATCCCCATTCACATGAGGATCTGAAATTAAACAAGAGTACAATATGTGTTTTTTTAAATAGGCTTTCTATGAGATGTGAAATTTAAACCTGACCCCAGCTCGACAGATATTTGGGAAATAATGTCTGAATCAAAATGAACCACACGTAAACCGTCATGGCTTATCAGGTTTGGACAGATTGTTGTAACTGTAAAACACACACGCACTCAGGCAGCACAAAGAATAACTCTGGACAAACAAGAAGCAGATGTGTGCTCTCATCAGACACTCACACACAGTGTAGCTGTAGCTCTTCTCTCTCTCTCTCTCTCTCTCTCTCTCTCTCTCTCTCCCTCTGTGTCTCTCTCTGCCTCTCCTTCATTAAGCATGATTGATTTACCTGCTGCCTGTTGTTAATCAGTTTATTCATTCATTACTTAGCATTACCTGATGATGGAATAATATAAATAATATATTTATATTTTTCCATATAGTGATAATATAAATATTGGGTTTACTTGTGTTGTTTACTAACATTCCAATCATCTCATACTTTCAGTGCATTTTTCTTTCTCTCTTTCTCAGTTCTCTGCATCAAGTAGCAGGGAGACAGTGTTGCAACTATCCGTGTTTGACCAGAAGGGGGTGCAGTTTGACAACTTCACCTCCTGCACAGTAACTTGGACGACGGCTGACCCCTCTCTCCTCTCCCTACCACCACACTTCACCATGAGCCTGGCAGACCTCCCCACGCAAACAGGCTACAAGCTGCATGGTGTGTGTGTGTGTGTGTGTGTGTTTACTCTGTACAGTTCCAGAAAATTGAACTCTAGCAGTTGTAGTTGATCAGCCAGGATTTGTATTATTATCTGAAACTGGCTTATTGAGACATACACTGGAACTACAGGGCTAATGTGGCTACTAATTAACTGAAGCTTATACGTTATTAATTAGCACTTTGCAAACTGTATGCCTGAATCATCACACATTCACAAACACCTCAAACTGTGTTGAGCTGTTAGTGAACTCAGTTAGATTTGCTTGTGTGATTTCTCACATAGTACTTCATATTATGGTGTAAAAGATTGCATTGTTAAGAATGTAGAAATCCTGAAACCTGAATTTTTCTTGTACTGTCAATTGTTCGTTTGTACATATTCGGTCACTGATTATTTGTAATGCACTGCGAACAGGTCGCCAGGTGTTTCAGGCTAACGGAAAAACAGGATCTGTAACTGTGACTGTAACTCTCAGTTCTTCTGGGGTAGGCATTCGTTCTGTTTCTGTTTCTATTGTTGTACTGTGTTTCATGATTAGAACAGCACAAAAAATACCTTTTTATATTGTAATCACAATGTAATTTACTCGATTGTAATAAAGATCTACATTTGTCAGATCACTCAAACGAACATTCATCTGGTGCGTTTAAAGGTTGGTCAACATGTTTACAGGATACAGTAATCCATGATTGGTTAGAGGGCTTTTTTACACAGTACAGCCTTTAGCAATGTCAGTATTGCGAGGGAAGGTTTCACGATTCCAATTCACAGATGTTTACAAAGCTGACGGGGAATCCTACATAAAAGGTTTTTAAATGTTCTGGAAGTAACTTTACTGGAACATTCTAAGTTACATGACATTTAAGTTGTTGCAGTTCTAATGTAAATTATCTGACGTGTTACAGGTATGGGGAACGCCAGTTACTGTTTCCGTGAATTTGCGCTTGGTGGAAGATGTCCAGTGGGACCAGCGCTCTATCATTCTCTACAACCACCCTAAAGTTACTGTGAGCAATGCTGACTCATCCCTCTCTCCTCTATGTGTTCTTGTTTTCTCTTTTTCTCAAGGTTCGGTAAATCTTGTTATGTCATTCTCTAGGTGAGCTTGACCCTGGTGCATGGCTCTGGACACTTTCTGGTTCATTTACAGGACAAAGACATGGCCAACATCACCTATGTTGAGAACACCAACACAGTACAGGTGAGTGTAGGGTACAGTAAATGTCAGAGCGATACTGCAGGTTAGATCATGAGATTGTGTATTTGAGGGTTATGGAGAACAGTATGGTATAGATGTGAATGCACTACAGGCCACAGTAAAACTACTCATTTGCACATTGCAAACTCCTGCAATAACTGGATCATGAGGTTTGATCAAATGAGAACGCTTCCTCTCTGTCCAAGATATCCCCTCTTCGTGCTGGTTTTTCATCTCTCCTGGTTCTTGACCTCTGCCTGACCTCTCCTGAGCCTGCTGTGGCCTCTGTCATCATCTCGGACATCTCGGACTTCCAGATCGACTTTGTGGACGTAGTACACCATTTTCACCCTTCTTTTCATAGCTTTAGTGCTTCAGAATCCCATTGAACTGATTAATTAAACTGTATTAGAGCAATACTCAGTTCCATTGATTTTCAAACCCAGGCTTTTTAATAATAGAAAACCCTTTGTATGCATTGAATAAGTCTCTGAATAAGTTACATTTCGCCTCATTTAGCATGTTCTAAGTGTTACATGAACACAATTACTGTGCCAGTGAACTTTTCATACATTTTGCCACACTAGTAATGAAATGAATATGCATGCACTTAAAAGAATTTGCGTGTGTGTGTTGCAGGTGGAGGTGGGCCGTTCTGCTGTGGTGCGAGTGTGTGTTCTAGATTCTCAGAGGCAGCCCTTCCTCCATCACTTCCTTACACTCATGCAGCTGAAACTCATCCCCTCTTCCTCCATCGTCACTGTGGAGTGAGTCTTCATTTTGTCTGTGACAGAAACAATTAATTGTAGCAACTGAAGGGTGGATCTTACTGGGCCTTTTGTTGTGCTTGGAGGCACATATGGACCACATTTGATTGACAAGGAGGCCACACAGAATTTGACTAAAACAGCAATAGGCATTTTGGCAATCACAACTGACTAATTAGCTAACGATGAAAATGTATTTCTCTCTTTCTCTTTCTTATCATATATATACACTACCAGCCATACATTGAGATTATCTACATTTGCATGTTATTCATTTTTTGTCTTTTGGCCCCTTATAGTCACGTGTGAACACGCACCACAGCACACAGTGTTAACAGTGTGAAATTCTTTCTCTGTATTTAACCCAAACACCAAGTGAAGCACAGGGCAGCCACTGGTGCGGCGCCTGGAGAGCAGTGTGTGGGGACGGTACCTTTCTCAAGGGTACCTCAGCGGTGCCACTAGCAGCCCTGGGATTGGAGCCCATGACATTCTGATCACAGGGACAACTCCCTAACCACCAGGCCACCAGCTGCCTCATTTTACTAAAATACACTCAATATTTTTTGCTAGCAAATAAATATACAGTATGTTCACCATTTGCGTACCTTTATCAGTCAGAAAATGTCATTTTTTTAATTCATCACTTCTAATCTATAAAAAGCCACACAATATAATTATTATGTGGATCACCAGACAAGTGATATTTAACAAGCTGTTAAGTGACAGCCAATAGGATGAAACAGTTAACGAATGCATTTGAAGTTAAAAGACTCAAAGTCTAGAATTTGACTCTGCATCACCACACAACCAATTAAAAGAATTTCAGACTGCGGTTGTGTTCTTGCATGATCAATCCTTTTTATTCACTGGCCTACCACAGAATTTGTTCAGTGTTGTATCCTGATCTTCTCATACAGTGGGACGTGCATCAGACTTACAAGAGCACTGTTGTAAAGCTTCAGAGCAACTTTACTTGTATTGAATATCATTATTGTTCTCTGTACCATATGTAGTATGTTGTATGATAATGCAGAGTGATTAAATGGCTGGTGATTGGCTGCATGTTGTGCAGGGAGGTGGGGCCAGTGGACAGATATTCTGTGAGGTTCCATGTGTCAGGCCAGGAGGTGGGAGTGGTTAGTCTACATGTATCAGCAGTGGACGGCAGCGGGAAGGTCATAAGCTCCTCCCACAAGCACATGCAGGTTTACCCACGGTTCAACCTACTGCCACGCAAGATTGCTGTTACATTGGGTAGTGTATGGCAGGTGGGCACTTGTTCCGCACACACATACACACACACACATTGTCACACTCACAGTTTCCACCAGAATAGTGTGAACGGCCGAGGGTCCAATTCCATGGCCCTGGTTGAGGATCAGCAGCTCAGAGAACAGCTGGATAGAAGTTTAGTTCTTTTTCTCCTCAAGGCAGCTGTAAAGGCTTTAAATCTGGCAGCAGTTATCTATTTTTGCTTGCTACCAAATTAACTTAAATAATTTACATTTACTTTTTGCAATGATATGTTCAAAAAAACATCTAAATACAGCGTAAAGCTTAAATATAGTTTTATGCAAGGTGTCCTTGTTTTCTAAATCAAAACAAGGACACATAGACTTTTGGATATTTAACGGACAGTTACAGTTTATTTGTTAAATTTAACACATTGGAAAAAAACAAAACTCAAAATGTGGCCTGTACAAAAGATGGTGTTGGTTTTTTCTATTTTTTTCCAATATGTGAATGGAAATTTTGCACTAAAATGTGCATACAAATACAGTATTGTGTTTAGAATTAATTATGTACGGAAATGATGTGTAAATGTGTTTCTTTCTGTTCTGTTTGTTGTAATGGTCAGGTGAAATGGGAGGGTGGACCCCTTCCTCAGTCCAGCGTGGGGTTCTCGATCAGCGACAGTCGCATCGCCAGTGTGACAGAAAGAGGATTGGTGAGAGGTTTGGCAGTGGGTGTGGTCAAGCTTCGAGGCAGTCTTCAGATTTTTACACAGGATACAGGAGCCCGGCTTACCTTTGGACAGGTTTCGCTCTCCATTATCTCTCCACACACCCTCTTCTTCCTCCTCCCGTCTGGCATACAATCCTCCACTGCCAGAACGCAAAACGTAGTGTAACTTCACATGAAACCTGAAGACCTCAGTGCTCCCCTGCATATCCATCCCCTCATACAAGCCCTGTACTCGTCTTTCCTGTGTTTTCATGCATCCCTTTTAGGTCTTCCGTTAAATATTTGGCCAGATTTAAGTGAATAGAGTGACTCATTAATACTTCTCCATACATCCACAAACCTCTATATGGCACAGACACCAGCTCTTCCGGGGCATGTGTGCCATGCCCATCACAAAATTTTCACTCTGGCTTATTGTATACTGCATATTCTCTGTCCTGCCATTAT
Organism: Brachyalestes nurse; assembly: GCA_037974405.1. Taxonomy (NCBI): domain Eukaryota; kingdom Metazoa; phylum Chordata; class Actinopteri; order Characiformes; family Alestidae; genus Brachyalestes; species Brachyalestes nurse. The sequence goes on from JBBPCY010083645.1 coordinate 15,655, forward strand.
TTTTGCTTATTTTTGTTTATTTCTGTCCATCTCTAAATTTGCATTTTGCAATGAATCTGCTGTTTCAATAGAATATCTGTCATAATGTTGTATCCATTTAAAATTGTACTGTAACAACTTTTTGTCTTGTCCTGTTATTTTGTTGCTCTTGGGTTTTTCTTGCACTCTGTTTTGTTGTACTTTGTGGTCTGTGCATTTTGTCCTTACTGCACTTATGTAGTCTTGTGGTGTTTCTGTTTTTGTGCTTCTATCTCACCATGGTCCTAAAGGAAGTTGTTTTATTTCACTCTGTACTGTATATCAATGTAATATCAGTAAACCTACGTGACATGCTTAACACATTTCCTCGTGCCAGAATGCACTGTATTGAAGACTATTAATGTAAAATTTCCTTCTGAGTATAAACAGTGAAGTTTATATTATCTTGACTTATGTTATCTTGTGTGGCTCAGGATGAAGTGGAGGTAGAGGTGTTTAACCTGACTGCTGTACGAATCCAGGCTCCACTGGTTCAAATGCCTGTGGGAACAGAGGTTTGTCTTTCTCTGCATCTTTCTGTTGTCTCTCTCACTCTCTTTTCTTTCTGCTTATTTGCTCTCTCCTGACGTGACGTTTTTGCTGTGTGTGTAGGTGCCTGTGTATGTAATGGGATGTGACAGTGGTCAGAATCCACTGTCTCTGGGCAACGTGGACACTGAACTGTCCATCAGCTTCATGTGGAGTCTGGGCAATCTGGGTGTATTGGAGATCCAGCCACGACACAAACAGGTAAAGTCCATGCACACAAACACTTACCAACCCACAATCCAAAAGCATGGTGCTTGTAAAAATGTATACACACTTTGCCAGTATGTTAGGTTCAACTACTTTTACTGGCTATTTTATCAGATACATGGATTGGCACTGGGACACCAATGCTCCTGGGGGATTTACGCACTGTACACTTACTGCCCACTTAATAGACACATTTTGAAACTAGCTTATGCATTATTTGTATTAGCCATCCTTTACCCTTAGTCATCACCTAGTTTCTAATCGCTCTGGGCTGGATATTTTTGTGTGGTGGACATTTTTCACTACAAATGCCTGACAAAACCATGAAGCTACCAAGAGCATGGTGCACCACTCAGATAGTAAGGACTTTAAGCATAGACAGTATTTTTCCAACTGCTGTAGCCTGTTTTATTGTCTGTACTGAAAGTCCCTATTGTCTTGTACTCCTGTGGTGAGCCCTTTCTGCTGATGGGAAGGGTAGGTGGTAAAGTGCAGCTCTATGGTATGTATGGCAATTCACTGTAGAATCTGTACAGATGTGTTTGTCGTTTCTAGGCAGGTGTCAGTGTGTCGCCTTCACACAGTTTCTCTGTGCTGGTGAAGGCTTTGGCAGCAGGCAGGACTAGTCTGAAAGTGTGTGTGCAGCCGAGATACTCCAACACTTCACTCTCAGAACAACTCACTGATGAGATCCAGATACTGGTAAATATTTAAAAATAAACATACCAGTAGTGACTCTTAACAAACTAATATACAGTTTGGTCCATAAGTATTTGGACACTGATGCAGTGTGATTTCCAGCTCTGTATACCTGAATATGCTGCTTGTTTGTTGGTCTTTCTGTCTTCAGTTTTGTCTTCAGTAACTGAAAAGCTGCTCTGTTGCTATGAGATCAGCTGACTGACTTGGTCATTTTCACCTGTAGAACCTGGGGTTGCTTTCACAGTTGTTTTAGGTCATTATTCATTTGCACTGTAAAGCGCCTTCCAGTCAGTTTTGCAGCATTTGGCTGAATCTGAGCAGAGTATGTACCTCTATATTGTAGAACTCATCCTGTTACTTCTATCAGCAGTCACATCATCTGTAAACACCAGTGAGCCAGTTCCACTGACAGCCATACAGACCTATGCCATAGTTCTGCCTCCACCTGTTTGACAAACAGTGTGGTGCTTTGGATCATCAGCTATCTGTTTCTTTCTCCTCATCTAGCTGTGCCCTTGACCTGGCTAGATGTTGTGAATTTTTTCTTCACCAAAGAAAGAATTCTGTGATCCTCAACTTTTGTTATCTTCTGTGATCCGCAAGGCATTTTTGTGTTGCTGAGCTCACTGGTGCATTCCTTCTTTTTAAGACTTTGGGCAATCCTAAAGTATTAGCTATCGCTCTGATGCGTTTATTTATTTATTTATTTATTTATTTTAAATGTATTTTTCAATTACAATGACACCAGTGAACAGCTACGAAATGCAAATTCAGGGATTTGATCCTACTAAATTTGTCATGGAATAATGAGGGAACAGCCACACCTGGATATGAAACTGCTTGTTAGTTACATGTCTTACTTTAGGCCTCTGGAGGGACTGAAAAATAACTGTAATTTCTGAAAGCTTAAAGCAATACCTTTGCATATAGAGCGAAAAATACAAAAATTGCATCGTTGTCCAAATACTTATGGACCTAACTGTAAGTCACATTAATTTGATGCACTGGAATGCACATTGCTCAGCTCTCATGTTATGGTTTGATGTTTACCCCTCTTTACCCCTCTACCCCTCTCTCTACCTCTCTCTCAGGTGTTTGAGGAGATGCAGTTAGCTGCTGGAACATCCATGCCCATTCTCATGTCTCCCCACTCCCATTATGTCCTGCAAAGCAACAAGTGAGTGTCTCCGAGCAGCAGGGCTGTCTACTAGTCTACTAGAAAGTACAGTGGTACAGTTAACTAACTGAATAATGCTCAATCAATTTATCAGTTGATCCAAAAAACATCCATTCATGCCACTGCAAATTTTGGGCCCATACAGTCTGAATGAGTGCGATGAGAAATTGGCTGCCATGGAAGATTACCATTAGAAACCAGTCTTGGGTTATTTTGGCTGGGTTTTGGACTGTGATTGAGAAATTGTGTTAGAAAATATTAAATGAATACCCAGCAGGGGTAAAAGCCTATCCTTATTTTGCATGTTTCAGGGACTCTGTCTGCCCAGTGCGTTACGTTCTTTGCCAGTGTGTCTTGGGTGCGGGGCTTGTTACTATCGACGACCGAGGTGTGCTGAGGGCCGGACCTGATACCGGAGTAGCCCTCTTGGAGGTCATTGCAACGGAAGCTTGTGGCATCAACCAAACTCTTTTAATCAGCGTAAAGGTATGAGAGGATTGTCCTTGAGGCCTTCGTGAGCTGTAGAAATTCACGCTTATCTAAGAAGACACTGAAGTTGTAGAACGTTTGTAGAAAGCAATTTTAAAGAAGCGTTGGTGAAAAAGTGGACACAGTTTTCCATTTTGCTTTGGGCATTTGGTGCCCAAAACTTTTCTCAAACTGCTCAAAATGTGTCTGGCTCTTTATTAAAATGGCACAGACCTGCTGACGTGGCTTAGGACGCAGTATGACTTGCTGTGTAAACCACATCCACAAGTCTGTGCTACCCGAATGAAGACCTAGATTCAAGTGGGTTGAGAGAAGTGCAATGCCTTCTACAGACTGGGTGATTTCAGCAATCTTGTAAGATTACATTACAAATCACACTGCGTAACATGGATCTAATAAAATTGGGTACGACACGTGTTTTAAAGAATCGTAGTCTTTGGTGGCTGTCTTTGAACCTCCGCCATTTAGGAGTCATGACCAAAGTAATCGCTACGATTGTTTCTTGATTGTCATCTTTCATTTGGAACAGCCTAAAATCATACTGTGTATATCGGGCCATGAGGTTGTATTTTTCAAAACAATTTGAGTGACTAGTGTGTTTGTTAGCTATTTTAGTCTTGTAGCTCCGGTGTTAAGCTCAAGTAGCAAATTTCATTAATTTTGGGGGAAAAAACAACTATTTCTGTGATAGATTACTAGGCAAGGGGCTCATTGTAAAACTGGGGCCTAAAAATGAACACATTTAATTTTACATAACTAAATCTGTCAGAATCTGTTGATCTAAAACTAGAGAAATTGTATTTTAAAACACTCTGACACTGTCTGGTCTCATGCTGCTGAATGAGTGTGAACCAGGCTGAGCGGTGCTGCGCTCTGTGCTGCAGGTGTCGGCTGTGTGGTTCGTGCGAGTGGTCTCTGAGTCATCTCTGGTCAACAAGGGTGAGAGAGCCCTGCCCACCTTCCCTTTGGGCTGGAGTATCCGCATCACCGCTCTGTACTACAACCACCTGGGCCAGCGCTTCCATGCTCACAACACACGTACACACATCACCACCAACAGGTACACAACAGAAACCTCACCTTGCAGTTAGTGTGATTAAATGACCATCTGAATAAATGGTCTATTTGTCTATAACTAAACTGGTGTGACATAAACTAGGAATAGGTCATGATTTTTGAATATTCAAATATCCAGTAACATATTTAACATTTGACTTCTCTTAAAACATTAATATTCCTTTGTATTTTCCTGGCATGTTGGTTTAAGGAACACGTTAATATCACCAACTATGATGGTAATGCACTGAAAAGCTGTATTCCAGCAGCCAGGATTAAGGTGATGACGATGAATGCATTAGTACGGTGTTGTGTTTTGTAAAAGCCATGACTGTTTTTTTCTGTTTTTGTGAGAACGCTCGTGGTGGGATTGTGTATTTGATTAGGTCCCTGCTAAAAATGGAGCAGTGTGTTAACGTAAATATAAAAGTTGTGTTGATGTAGACAGGACGGCCGCCCATACAGTCACATGTTTCATGCTAATTGTAGCCTTTAGCTTTTGCCATCTTATTCGTGTCTTTGATTGGTCCTCGTGTGGTTCTCATTTGCAAATAGTGAAAAAAAATTAAATATCTCAGTTTCGCAACTTTGAATTTCATATCACCACTGCAAATGTCTATCTTCTCTACAGATTATTTCTTGGCCAGTAAGATTCAATTTTCTTAAAATATCTTCGCTGCATTTCTCCATTTATGTTTCCTGTAATGGTGTATAAATTCTCAGTACAGTTTGCAAAGAAGATGCTCCTACCTCTGGTATTGTTTCATACGCACAACCCTCTAAACAAGACAACTTGAAGTTTTGCCAGTTCTAATCAGAGTCAATTGTTCTAAACTGTTATTATTAGAATACATACTTTTTTGTTCATACTTGTAAGAATACAGTCTCTATACTATCTGCTGGAATAATTGTGGATCGGCAGAACTGTGTCATGATAACATATGCCCCACTATGAACCTGCATTCTTTCTTCTTCCTGCTCATTTCTTCCCTTTCTCTCACTCTCTCAGAGACGACCTGGTGCAGATAACTGCAGACACAGACAGCTCATTCTTGGTGCAGACTGTGTCCTCTGGTTTGACTATTTTGGGGATTCAGGGGGACCCCTCTAACCCGGCTCTGTGTGATTACACACCCCTGCCAGTGCTGCCTGCCATCTCAGCGCCTCCAGCAGCGGTGCGGCCCGGGGATACACTCTGCTTCAGCTCGTATCTCACCAACCGCAGTGGTACACCATCCATCATCTCTCCAGTGAACCAATTAGGCCATCCACACTCTGTAGAGGCTAGCACAAATCACCTTCAAACAGTGGAAGAGAACTTTAGCCCAAAATCATGGTCCTTTTTTCATTCATTACCTTTATATGACTATTGACTGGCCTGTATTGTGCAACATGTTTAAATGCAGTTGGTACAAACGACTGAGCTGAATAAGGAGACATAGGTAAATTTATCTAGTTTTGAGACATCACAAAAATAATTAATGAAAATCAGGCTGGTTCTGGAGCTTAGTTTTCTTTTATGGACTGCATGGACTGAGAATTGAATGAATGGATTTGTTCACAGTGTTTAGGTAGTACATTATATCATTTTATTTAAAAATGTGGCTTTCCATGATAGGAATAATGAAACGTACATGTGCCGACAAGGTATCAGTTCTTCGTTTATCCCTCTTTGCTAGGTGAACCTGGAAGGTGGGATGTGTCATCCAGTCAGATTCTTCAGGTGGACCCAGAAACAGGGGCAGCACTTGCAAAGAATTCTGGGACAGTGGTGGTTTATTATCGATTAGAGGGAGGTCATCAAGCCTTTAGAGAGGTAAAGACAGTACTGTGTGCATACACACATAAATTAACATCTTTTATGCTATGAATAAGTGGCAGGATCTCATAATACAATATTGTCGTGATACTTTAGCCGCAGTATTATTCTATTGGATTATTTTAACAAATTGTAAAGAAAATTAAGTTTGGCTGAAACAAGGAATCAATAAAAATGATTATAAAAATATTTGCCAACAAAGATCATTAGCATTCTGTTGGATCTGTGTTGTTGCATGGCGCTGGCTACGTCACTTCATGTGTTGAAGATATTTCAACCAAATTCATCTATGCTATGCCGGCATTTCTAAAAGTCTCTTAGGAGAAGTACATGTCGAAAAGAGCGAGAGCTATTGGGACAAGCCTTCAGCATGCAGGAAAAGTAGTAGTGTGTGTTAGAAGCAGAGACACAGTTGAAGACATACACCGAGTGGTGTAACAAACTTCCCCTTACCATCAGAACTGCTGAGACACTCGCTGTCTTCAAAAGACCCCACTCCTCACTGAGCAGCATAAACTAACTTAACATCATTAACTAGCATCACAAATAACTTTTGTCTTCTGTGTGTGATCTGATAGAGCCCTGGTGAAGCACTAACTCCATCTCTAGTAGAATCTTAGTCTAATCTTAGCACCTCTTTAAGTCTGTGCTTACTAGTGTAAAGGTTGTGTTTCAAAGTGCAGATGTACGTCACTCTGGATAAAATCGTCTGCCAAATGCTGTACATGTACACACACTTTTTATGTTACAAATCTTCATTAAATTAAATAAGTTGAGACCAAAGGCACGTGCTGCTTTTTGAGGTGAGGAATCATTCGTCATATCTTTGCACATAATATGGAACATGCAATAAAATCATTTTTGTTTTATCTAATTGAACAAATAATTGACATTAATAAATGTCTATAATAATAAAAGTCTATAGTTGCAGCCACAATATAAAGGAAATAATTCTGTTATGTTATGCCCAATTTCTCAGACTGAAAAAAGCCTTGCTCTGTAAAAAGTTAAAAAAAAAAAACAACTCCTTGGCGCCATCTTGCGGACTCAAATAATGCATTCTGAGGTGTTTGAATTACTGCATATGGCATAAGAGTTGGATGAACTTGCCCTCTCAAGCTCATTTGGGTCATTAAGAGCTTATTTTTGTTTAGTTTTATCAAAACTTTGATATACTGATCCAATGCAACCGATGTGTGACTTCAATGACAGTTTGTAACACCATCTAATATAAAATCAATCAATTTTCAGCCTTCTTAGGTCACATTATTCAAATATCAAATAAATCTGACTGTACTGAGAAATTATTTAATTAACAGAGACCGTAGTAAATTACAGAAATAACCAAATTTATGTCTCTGTGTATCAATACTGTTCTTCTCCCAGAATATTGAGATGCTACGTAATTATTGTTGTGTTTCCCCATATCGACACTGAAGTACCAGTGAATTTGGTTCACCTACATTTTATCAGAAACACGTAACAAATAGGGGTAGGTTTGTACCGACTGTCCATGGGTTTCTAATATTGACTGTTTCAGGTGCAAGAGCTTGGCTGAAACTCATACTAGTCTAAAATATCTTTGGCGGAAGTGGTTCTGTGGTGACTGATAAATTGTACAGTCTATAATTGCAAACCTACAATGAGCGTATACCTGAAAAACTTCAGTTCAGTGTATTAAGGCACTCTGTGTTATTTAGGTGACAGTAGATGCTGCAGCTGTCCCTGCACTCTCCACTCCTGAGGACAGGTTCCTAACTAACTGGCCTATGGAGCCCGACTATATTGTCAATGTAGAGCTCTACACCTCTGCGGCAAGCACAGGTGAGTCACTTGCCTACAGTGGTGCTTAAAGGTCCCATGACATGCTGATTTTTTATGCTTTTATATAGGTCCTAATGGTCCACTAATACTGTATCTGAAGTCTCTTTCCGAAATTTAGACTTGGTGCAGAATTACAGCCACTTAGAATCAGTCCCACCATGAGAATTCCTGAGGACGCGCTGTTTCTGATAGGCGGGGCGAGGAGGAGAGAGGAGGGGCTAGCTTGGACCACGCTACCATGTGCTAATATTTACAATGTATAGCAATGACTACTACGGTCACGTAGCTGGTAAAAGACAGTTGTATTCCTCTGTAGTGAGATTCAGGACATTTCCTTGATGGCCAAGCAGTTGAGATCAGTGCCTATAGCCCAGTTACTGTAAGACTCCTCAAATTTGACCCGTTCTCATCTGATCACCCTGGTTAGCAGAGGTGCTCACTCAGTCATTTCAATGAGGGAAAAGGCAGATATTGTACTGTTCAGAAAGACCAGCTCTGTATTGCCCAAAGTTGAGGAAACAGTCTTCGGCTAAATGTTTGGCGCAGACATACACATTTTTTGGAAGTCGTGACGCGTATTTCCAGAAAAAATAAAATTAACCCACTAGTTCTTCAGAGGCTTGTGTGAAGGAGCAAAAAAATACATTTGTGCTCATTTTTAAATCTAAGCACGGAGCAACTGCCATGTTTTCCTCGTCTGATTGTAAGTGGAGCTAATTGTTTTAGGGGAGGGTCGAAAATCTCTGGGTGGGCAAAGAAGGAGAAAGGGGAGGGATCATTTCCTCTTATGTCGACATAAGGGTCTAAATTCCAGAATGGGCCATCTGAGCTGTCTCTCTCTGAACGGCGGAGCAGGATGATCAAAGCACACTTTACACATATCGGCATTTCTAGCCACTGCAGGACCATAATCAGGCTGTTAAAAAAATTAATGTTAAAAAAATCTCACCTAGTGAAATTTTCATGTCATGGGACCTTTAAATCCCTACAAAATAAAAAAGTATTTTATTGTACACATCTTACAAGCCTGCAATTGTAATGTTTATTTCAACAGTACAGAATTAACAATCCAGTAATCCCTCGCTTTTTGCAGTTTTGCAGTTTGCGTGTTATTGTGGGGATTTCTGTGTAAAACCACGAGTTCGGTTCTTAAAAAAATCTGCGTGTGACTGAATCCGCGAGTCATGATCTGCGTAAAACTGAGGGATTACTGTATTTCTAAATCCCAAGAAAACATATCTAACCTCTTTCTCACTTTATAAATTAATTCTACCCTCCTGGTCTTCTTGCTGAAGTTGTTAATCACTCTGTCATACCAGCAGGGATATTTTTCCAAGGATTTCACCAGTGCCCAGCTTGGCTGGGTGGTGGG